>CAUYON010149453.1:0-15286 GCA_963573935.1 Arctocebus calabarensis
GCCTGTGGCTCAACAGGCTAAGGTGCCAGCCACGTACACCTGAGCTGGCGGGTTCGAATCCAGCCCAGGCCCGCCAAACAACAATGACGGCTGCAACCAAAAGAAAAATGGCCGGGCGTTGTGGCAGGTGCCTGTAGTCCCAGCTACTTGGGAGGTGGAGGCAAGAGACTTGCTTGAGCCCAGGAATTGGAGATTGCTGTGAGCTGTGATGCCACAGCACTCTATCCAGGGTGACGGCTTGAGGCTCTGTCTCCAAATAAATAAATAAATAAATACATAAATAAATAATAAATAATAAATAAACAAACAAAGAAACATAAAATTTTGCGCAAACAGAAACAAATGAAGCCTTCCCAGCAACACCCATTGAGCCAAGTAAGTTGATGCAGTTCAACTCTGTTTCCTGGAAGTGAAATAATACATCATAACACAATCTGTCTCCCAATTCTCATAGAGACCCATGTTATTACTTTATAAGTAGAAAGAAATATATATGTATATATGTGTTTGTATGTATATATAAACACAGGCTCTCTACCAAAGGGCAGGGAGTCCTGAGGCTGTCCACACATTCCTATAGTACACACAGTCCTAAGAAGAAATGTGAGAGAGGAAAAAAGAAAAGGAGGAAGGACTGCTTGCTGCTTGCTAATTACGGGCTCTGAAAGCCCCTATCCCATGGGATGTTCCACTATTCTCTCAAGAAAGGCAATTAAAGACAACCCTGGTGTGGGAGGAGGTACCTTTGAAAGGCCCAGCATAAAGCCCGCCCCACCCCCAACACGGAGCTGCCGATTAGCTGAAGAAGCAGCCAGGTTTGTCTTCACCCTTGACCCTGGGGAGCTTCACAGGTGGGAAGGCATTAGAGCAGTCTCATCCATTCACTCATCCATTGACTGTCTACTGAGTGTCTTTTGTGTGCCACTCATTGTTCTAAGCCCAGGGACACAGCCATGGATGGAGAAGACAAAACAAAACATCAAACAAACAAAATTTCATCTTCATTCTAACAGGAGGTGAACAGACACCAAAAATGAGTAAGACTTGTGATGTGCTGAATGGTGATAAATGCTACGGAGAAAAATTATGCAACCAAGAAAGGGCTTCAGGAAATATTTTTTGTTTTGTTTGCTTTGTTTTTTTGAGACAGAGTCTGTCACCCTGGGCAGACTGCTGTGGCTCACAGCAACCTCAAACTCTTAAGGTTCAGGCGATCCACTTGCCTCAGCCTCCCATGTAGCTGGGACTATAGGCAGGTGTCACTATACCCAGCTAGTTTTTCTATTTTTGGTAGAGACAGGGTCTCGCTCTTGCTCAGGCTGATCTCAAATTCCTAAGCTCAAGCAAGCCACCCATCTTGGCCTCCCAGAGCGCTAGGATGACAGGCGTGGGCCATCGCCCCAGTTCAGGAACAATTTGGGATGAGTTGCAATTTTACATAAGATGGTTCAAGAAGTTCTCACTGAACAAATGACATTAGAGTGAAGACCTGGAAGAAGCAGCAGATAGACCTCTGCAGAGGGAAGGGCATGTGCAAAGACCTGGAGAATGGAATGAGTAGGACAGCCAGGAGAGCAACAGGGCTGGATGAACAGTGGTCCTCAACAGGGGGCCATTTTGCCCCTCTTCCCTCAGGGGACATCGATGGGGGTGAGATGTCACTGGAAACCAAGAATGCTGCTCAAGAACCTATGATGCACTGGGCAGCCTCCCTTCTTCTCCAAAGAACTAACCTGCCAAAAAAAATCTCAGAAGTGCCAAGGTTGAAAAACTCAAGTCTATACTTAGGAAGAGTTGCAGGAGAGGATGTCAGAGAGATAACAAGAAGCAGAGGGCACAGGGGGCAGGAGGTGATGGAGAGAAAGATCACCGAGCGCCTGCTAGGTGTCCTGAGCTTTGACTCTAGGCCAGATGGGAAGCCATTGGTTTTAGCATAAACAAAGTGCGTGTTTCACTGGTGAAATTTCTAGGTCATCATGAGGGAGAGGAATACCAAGTGGCCCTTGCTCTTGGTTCCAGGCACTGGCTCCCACTGGTTTTTCTCTGGGGATCATACATCAGAGGCTGGAAAGTGGAAGACAGGTCATTTACCTCGATCAGCTGGTAAAAATACTGTTTTGTTAGGAAATCGTTGATCTTGATTCTGTGAGAATAGCTCAGTCTGGGCTTCGAGAGAGTAGGGCGCAGGCCCCATATACCAAGGGTGGTGGGTTCAAACCCGGCCTCGGCCAAACTGCAACAAAAAATAACCGGGCATTGTGGCGGGCACCTGTAGTCCCAGCTAATTGGGAAGCTGAGGCAAGAAAATCACCTAAGCCCAGGAGCTGGAGGTTGCTGTGAGCTGTGATTTCATAGTACTCTACCAAGGGTGACAAAGTGAGACTCTGTCTCTTAAAAAAAAAAAACAAAAAAAAACTAGGCTCGGCGCCTGTGACTCAAGCGGTTAAGGAGCCAGCAACATACACTTGAGCTGGCAGGTTTGAATCCAGCCCGGGCCCGCCAAACAATGACGTCTGCAAACCAAAAAATAGCCGGGCGTTGTGGTGGGCGCCTGTAGTCCCAGCTACTTGGGAAGCGGAGGCAGGAGAATTGCTTGAGCCCAGGAGTTGGAGGTTGCTGTGAGCTGTGATGCCACGGTACTCTACCCAGGGTGACAGCTTGAAGCTCTGTTTCAAAACAAAACAAAACAAGAAAACAACTAAAAGAAAGCTGAACTTTCATTTCCTTAGAAGTTTACTGATGGCTGGCTAATAGCACAAAGCCACTGTTTGGGTGTACACCTTGCCTTCTTTGAGTCCTTCATGTATAGAGGGATGGGGGAAGGGAGAAAGAGTAACCCCCCAATTGATATCTAGAATATTCGTGGAGTCCCTGCTGAAGGTGCCTGGCTGCATGGAGCTGAGGTTAGAGGGATGAATCAATGCAGATGTGCAGGGAGGGAGCTTGTGCTGTGAGGAGGTGACATACCTGTAGATCCAACAGTGCAATGACAAAAGTACCAGTATAGGTGGGGTACACTGGGCAAGAGGGCTGGTTTAGGATTGGCAGGTGTTAGCACAGTGGAGATGACTGACGTGGAAGTGGAATTATTGAGAAGTGTGCTAGGAGAGACCAGAGTGAACCAGAGTGCTCAGGAGCTCGCCTCTATAGGTTCTGGGAAATTCTTGTTTGGAAAGCCTGGATCTGGCCCAGGACGCTGCATTCTTCACAGCCGCGGGGACCTGCACACCAGGTGTTTCTCTGCATGTTGCTAAGCCCCACTCCAGGAAACCAAAGGTAGAGTTCAGGCATTCCACCTTGCATAGTGCTCCCCAAGCAAAGGTATCCAGAGACTGCTTTTCTCCAAAAGACTAAACCCAAGGAGCTCTAGCCACTGAGTATGGCACTGGCCCAGTAGCCTAAACGTCCCCGGGGGAGCTGGCTAACCTACTTATGTCTGAGCCCCAACACCAAACCTCTGCTCCACTGTCTCCTGCTGTGGTCTGCTGGGAACCCCACCTGGAGACACACCATGGATAGCCTTTTGGCCACGGAGCCCCCCTTCAACTCCTGGAATCTCAAAAACATTAGGAGTTCCACCTAGTCTGACTATCTATTATACTTTAATCACAATAGCTGCTGCCTTTTGTTAAGCACTGATTGAGCACAGTGCTCCGTGCTGAGCACACTACATTTATTATCTTCCTTTAAGTCTCACAACAACCTGAAAAAGAAGGTAAAGTTCTTTTTTTTTTTTTTTTTTTTTGCAGTTTTTGGCTGGGGTTGGGTTTGAACCCACCACCACCTCTGGCATATGGGGCTGGCTCCCTACTCCTTCGAACCACAGGCGCTGCCCTAGGAAGGTAAAATTTTTTTTTTTTTGTAGAGACAGAATCTCACTTTATCGCCCTGGGTAGAGTGCCATGGCGTCACACTGCTCACAGCAACCTCCAGCTCTTGGGCTTAAGCGATTCTCTTGCCTCAGCCTCCCAAGTAGCTGGGACTACAGGCGCTGTGGAAGTAGCTGGGACTACAGGTGCCCGCCACAGCGCCCGGCTATTTTTTTGTTTTGCAGTTCGGCCGAGGCCGGGCTTGAACCCGTCACCTTCGGTATATGGGGCCGGCGCCCTACTTGCTGAGCCACAGGAGCCGCCCTTTTTTTTTTTTTTTGAGACAGAGCCTCAAGCTATCACCCTGGATAGAGTGCGGTGGCATCACAGCTCACAGCAACCTCCAATTCCTGGGCTCAAGCGAGTCTCCTGCCTCCACCTCCCAAGTAGCTGGGACTATAGGCACCCACCACAACGCCCAGCTATTTTTTGGTTGCAGCCGTCATTGTTGTGTGGCAGGCCTGGGCTGGATTCGAACCCGCCAGCTCAGGTGTACATGGCTAGTGTCTCAGTCTGTTGAGCCACAGGCACTGAGTCGGAAGGTAAAATTCTTACAAGTAAACCGAGGCAAGCATCCTGGCATGCTCGTGTTGACTGTGGCAGGCTGAATAATGGCCTCTAAAAATGGCACCTGTGAATATTTGTCTTATGCGGCAAATATGATTAAGTCGAGGATTTCGAGATGGGGGAGTTATCCTGGATTATCCTTGTGGGCCTGATATAAACATAAGGGGCCTTATAAATGAAAGACGGAGGCAAGAGAGTCAGTGATTCTATGGGAGAAGCAATCAAGCTGCTGCTTTGAACTGACTGTGAAGGTGGAGGAAGGGAAATGTGGGTCAAGGAATGCAGACACCCTCTCGAGCTGGAAAAGGTAAGGAAATGCCTTCTCCCCTGGAGCCTCCAGAAGGGTCACTGTCCTGCTGACACCTTGCCTTTATCCAGCCCAGGAAAACCCATTGTGGATGTCTGACCTTTGGAACTATAAAATAATGCATTTGTGTTGTTTTAAGCCACTAAGTTTGTGGTCATTTGTTATAGCAGGAACAGGAAATGGCTACGTTGGTGTTACAGACATCTGGGTGGAGATGCAGGATATATTGGCCTGAGCCCAGGGAGAGGCTGGGACTAGAACCCCTGGAAACAGTCAGTCTACAGTTGGAACTTAAATTGTGAGGACTGTGAATCAACTCGGGGCCCAGAATGAGCTGGCTACAAGGCCTCGGAACAATTCCTACCTTCTCTCGGCTAACCCAGGCAGACCCTGGCAAAGATGTCCAGAAGCAGACAGACTTTCTCCCTCTTATAAGTAAAGAATTTTTAGCTTGGAGCCCAAATAACTAGGGGGTGGGACCTGCCCTGGGGTGGTTCTGCTTTGAACTCAGGCACTGTGGCAAGGTGAGAGTGAAGGTCCAAAGGACCCTGTCACCCAGAGGGCAACTTCCTTTATCTTATCTCACTGCCTCCAGGGCCAGGTGGGGGAGGGAATGGGGAAATGAGGAGAGAGGAGCTAATGTTATTTAGCACCTACCAAGTGTCAAGCACCCAATTAGGGATTTTTTTTTTTTTTTTGAGGCAGAGTCTCACTTTGTCACCCTCCATAGAGTACTGTCCTGTAATAGCTCACAGCAACTTCAAATTCTTAGACTCAAGTGATTCTCTTGTTTCAGCCTCCCAAGTAACCGGGACTATAGGCGCCCACCACAACCTCCATCTATTTTGATTGTTTATTTATTTATTTATTTTTTAGACGGAGTCTCACTATATTGCCCTCAGTAGAGGCTATGGTGCCACAGCTCACAGCAATGTCAAACTCTTGGGCTTAAGTGATTCTCTTGCCTCGGCCTCCCAAGTAGCTGAATCTACAGGTGCCCACCACAACGCCCAGCTATTTTTTTGTTGTTGTTGCAGTTGTTATTGTTGTTTAGCTGGCCTGAGTCCGGTTCAAACCCGCCACTCTTGGTGCATGTGGCCAGCGCCGTAACCACTGTTCTGTGGGTGCTGAACCAACACCCATCTATTTTGGAGAGATGAGAGGTCCTGGTCTGGTTCAGGCTGGTCTCGAACTCCTGAGCTCAGGCAATCAACCTGCCCGGGCCTCCTAGCGTGCTAGGATTACAGGCGTGAGCCATGGCACTGGCTTCCAATTAGGGAATTTTAATCTGTAGTTTTAGACCTTACATGAACCCTGGCAGAAAGCTATTAGCCCCATTCACGGGTAGGGATATTGAGACTCAGACAGATCAGATTACTTCTTTCAGATGACACCAACAAGAAAAGAAGGATCCTGGAGTCCACCAAGCTTGGCTGGGCAGCAGACGTCTCCAGGGGGTGCTCTTTCTACCATGCCCCTTACCCTGGGTAAAGACTACTTGGGAGTGTTTTCTGCCCCAAATAGCAACAATGACCTCTCCACCTTTGCCTGAGTTAAGCATGTAATCCTCACACCAACCTTATTAGTTAGGAGTTAGGTTTATTATTTTTATTTTACAGATGCAATCACTGAGGCTCAAAGGATTAAGTAATTTCCTTAAGATAATGCAACCCAAGAGAAGAGAAAAATCTTAGGATTAGATTATAGAACAACCAATGATTTTTGCTTGAAATAACACTACTATTTTTTTTTTTTTGAAACAGAGTCTCACTTGGTCACCCTTGGTAGAATGCCACGGCATCTTAGCCCACAGCAACCTCAAACTCTTGGGTCCAAGTGATTCTGTTGCCTCAGCCTTCCAGGTAGCTGAGACTACAGGCACCCATCACAGCACCGCCTATTTTTTAGAGACGGAGTCTCGCCCTGGCTTAGGTTGGTCTTGAACTTGTGAGCTCAGGTAGTCCATCCACTTCAGCCTCCTAAAGTGTTGAGATTACAGGCATGAGCCACTGCTCCTGGCAACATTGTTACTTCTAATCACCCCTTTGCACATCCAGGCCCCTTTTTCTATTCCCACACCTTTCCTGCAGACCCCCAGTGAGCAATGGGAACAGCATTGGATATATCAGGGTCTTCAGGAGACTTTATTTTAGGTGACTTCAACCATAAGAAAGGTAGATGGTGCTAGTGAGGACTCTTGCAGGAAGTCCTCCTTGATTGCTTCAGCCCACAGAGCTCTTACCTTTCTCTCTACCTTCAGTCTGCTTCATTTACTTCCAAGCAGGCTTTGAAGAAACCATTATAGCACTTTATATGTATGCTTCCAAACCGAGTGTACACTTCCTGAAGGAAGAGATATGGGTTTGTATGTATTCTGCCAAATTCCAAATGCCTAAAAAGGGTGTGGCTTGTGTTAGACAGAAGAGGTTAGAAGAATGAATATATCCTTCTTGCAACCCACAGAGACAGGCACTGGTCTGGGCCCAGCCTTGTCCTGGCTTCCAGGAATACAGAACCAGGACCTGAATCGTGTCCTGCCCTCTGAGCTTACGGGGGACACAGACAGACTTGTGTGCTCACAACACATTATTTCACCACATGCAACCAAGGGAAAGGTGGCCGTCAGGAGGTGAACTGAACCCGTGTTTGGGATCAGCATGAATGAAAGTCAAGGGGGTGATTGTTGTAGAGTTCTGCAGGAGGACACAGCTGTGGCTGTGACACCCTGGGAGGCACCACTGGGTGAAAGGAGCCCAGGCTCTGAAGCCTAACTGTCTGGGTCGAATCCTTCCCCACCAATTACTAGTCATGTGATGTTGCACTAATTATTTAGTCTTGGGAAAAATGCAGATTTCAAGACTCACTTCAGAGATTTCCTATTCAGCAAGTCTGGGCTGGCTAGAAAAAGTCTGGACCAGCTATGAATCTGCTTGTTTTTTTTTTTTTAAACAATCATCTCATGTTTTTTTGCAGAGAGTCCAGAGATCATGCTTTGAAAAACATTGGCCATTAGGGAGAGAGGGTCATGCTAATCAATAAATTGGATTGTTACACTGTGTGTCAGTGACATTTTTCAGTGTGAAGTCCTAAGTTGTCATTCAGGGTTAGACATTTAGACATTATTCCACTCAAGAAGGGCCATAGAGAAGGCTTCGGGACAGCTGGCCTAGGATGACATCCAACAGACCTTGCTTGTACCGGGTCATCCCAGGACACTCCCCAAAAGCAGATTTCAAGTCATCTGCCCTGCCCTTACTCTAGGCCAAGCGTAGACCTACAGGAGTCTTTCTGCAAATTCTTTAATTGACTGATAAGTTTTTCTAGCCATGCCCCAGCTGGCTAGCCCTAGCCCCACAAGAAAGTTCTGGGTGGACTCCATAGACCCCATGGAGGGCCAGGGTAGAATGAGGGTCCAGGAGGTAGTACTTAGCTGTGGTGTACATGTCTTCACCTGAACCAAGGTCTCACAGCCAGATGCCAGATGCAAATAAGGCCCTGGGCAGTGAGGGCTCAGAACCTATACTCCAGACAAACTCAACCTCTTTGAGCCTTGATTGATTGCAAGGCCTGAGTGCTGCAGGTCAGTCTTCATTTATTCATCCATAAATATCTCAGCCTCTGTCGTGTGCTGGGCTAGGCGAGGGATACAGTGGTGAGGCAGCTGTCTGTTTTCAGTGTGCTTATGCTTCAGAGAAGGGTCTGACAATATAGTAAAAGACATAAATTAATATCAGAGCGTAAGGAGAGGGAGACCATAAAAGAATAATGGGACTTAGGGATGAAAGGTTGCTTTTTTAGTTGGGGTGATCAGGAAAGGATTCTTTTTATTATTATTTTGAGACATGGTCTTACTCTGCTGCTCAGGGTTGATTATAATGGTGTCATCACAGCTCCCTTCAACTTCAAACACCTAGGCTCAAGCGATTCACCTGCTTCAGCCTCCCAAGCACCTGGAACTAGAGGGGCTCATCATCATTCTGGGCTTATTTTTCTATTTTTTTGTAGAAGCAGAGTCTTGCTATATTGCTCAGGCTGGTCTTGAACTTCTGGTCTCAAGGAATCTTCCCACCTTGGCCTCCCACAGCATGACAGGAATGAGACACTCTGCCTGGCCTCAGAGAAGGATTCTTTGAGAAAGTGACATTTATCCTGAGCCTGGATAATGAGAAACCAGTATGTAGGATGCAAAGGCCAAAGCATATGCAAAGGCCCTGAGGTGGGAAGTTACTCTAAATATAAACGCATGGTGACCTTTAACGTGTTCTCAGCAAGGAATCATTTAGCATCTGGGTGACTGCCTGCACTATCTGAGGGCTCAGGACTCTGACTCGGGGACTCTGTATGTAATGAAATCATGGCTCTAACTATGGCAAACCTCAGTGGAGAACTTCAGGCCAACCAGAACCATGTCATACCTGAGCTCCAGAATGGCTCCTCAGCTAGGTGCAGTTAGTCTATTACTGGGGGCGTTTTACTGATTGGGATGCTGAGACTC
This sequence comes from Arctocebus calabarensis, assembly GCA_963573935.1. Taxonomy (NCBI): domain Eukaryota; kingdom Metazoa; phylum Chordata; class Mammalia; order Primates; family Lorisidae; genus Arctocebus; species Arctocebus calabarensis. The sequence goes on from CAUYON010149453.1 coordinate 9,239, forward strand.
AGGGAGTGAAGCGAGTTGCCTAGGTCATTTATTTGTTAAGTGGCAGAACAGGAATTCTTTTTTTTTTTGAGACAAAATCTCACTATGTTGCCCTCAGTGGAGTGTAGTGGCATCACAGCTCACAGCAACCTCCAACTCTTAGGCCTCAGCACTGACCACAACACCCAGCTATTTTTTTCTTGTTGCAGTTGTCATTGTTGTTTGGCAGGCCCAGGCCGGGTTCGAACCCATCAGCCTGGTGTCTATGGCCAGTGGCCTATCTACTGAGCTATGGGCGCCGAGCCCAGAACAGGAATTCTAATCCGGTACAAAGAGGCAACTCTGCCTGGCATCAGGGAAGGATTCTTTGAGGAGATGACATTTATCCCGAGCCCTGGACTCTTCACTGATATAGGGCATTGTTGATAAGATGTGATTCTGTATCCCCAGGCCCAGTTCCCCCTTAGGCGATTCAAATGGCTACCAGGGCCAGGTGCGGTGGCTCACGCCTGTAATCCTAGCACTCTGGGAGGCTGAGATAGTAGACAGCCTGAGCTCAGGAATTTGAGATCAGCCTAAGCAGGAGCCAGACCCATCTCTATTAAAAATAGAAAAACTATACGATCAAAACATTTCTGAATGTATATGAATCGTGCCCTATGATTGCACCAATGTACAGAATTATGATTCAATAAAATTATTAAAAAAAAAATAGAAAAACTAGCCGGGTGTTATAGCTGGCATGTGTCGTCCCAGCTATTTAAGAGGCTGAGGCAAGAGGATCACTGAGCCCAAGAGTTTGAGGCTACTGTGAGCTATTGCACCATAGCACTCTGCTCAGAGCACAGGATGAGACTTGTCACACACACACACAAGGCTACGAAACCTACTGGGGAGCTCATCTCTCACTGAGGGCTACCCCCCCCCCCCCCGCATATCCACTGAGAGTCTGGGGGTGGTGAGCCAGATCACAAGCTAGAAACCATCCTTTTAGGTAACTTCTAGAAGGAAATGTTCCTAGCTCTGTTCCCAGCCTGCCTCCAGTCTGCCCCCTCCTCTGCCCTAGACGTCCGCTTGAGTCAGCCTGAGACCTGTGTGGAGGCGTCCTCTGGGCTTCTGCAATATCCTGGGTCTTGCCTTTTGCTTACCTATTTTCCATTTCCAGGGACTCCCTCCCGTCAGGGTTTGTTTTTACACGCGGCAGACCTGCCCACAGAACAATTGACATAGCTCCCCCCAGGGTCCCCTGGAGCAGTTCCGGCATTAAGCAGTCAATCTCCTGCTTCCAGGTTCTGGCAGGAGCCTCCCTTTTCCCTGCCCAAGACTCCAAGCCCTTCTCCTGCTTCAGCTTACAAGGTCAAGACCTCCTGACCAAAGAGCATCACTGCTGTCCCTACTCCCTGAACTCCCACTCCCGTGTGCTGTCTGAGCCGTGGGAATGGACATCTGCCCTGTTTGTCTTCCGGCATCTCCTCCTGTCCTTCCGCTGACCACGCTTTTTCCTCTGGGGAATAGTCCTCCTCCGCTCCCTGAGATTAGGTGGGGCTGCCAATCACACAGCACTTTTACTCCTGGCCACAGTGATTGGCTCAGGGATGGGCGTGTGACCCAATCCAGCCCAATGAGAAAACTTGCCTGGGATTTTGTATATGGAGCGCACTTTCCTTTGAGTTTGCTAAATGGCATGATGCAAGCCAGACTGGAGCCACCTGCATTCCTTCTTCTCCTCCCTTTTCCAGATAGAAGCTGCCTGTGCCCAGTAAGAAAAAGTGAGGCCAGCACACAGAGAGGAGCAGAGAGAGTGCTCATTATCCCTCACTCTAAAAACGTTTAAGATACATTTATATGATTTCTTCAGAAAATGTTGTTTAGCTTTGCTTGTTTCTAAGCTTTAGAAAAAACAGTATAGCATACTATAGTCTTCTGAAACTAGCTTTTTTCACACATCATTTGTTTCTAAGATTCATCTATCTTACCATATATAACTGTAGTTTATTCTTTTCCCATTGCTGGGTAATATTACAGTGGGACTAGACCATAGTTCACAATTTATTCCTTCTCCAGGCAAAGGACATCTGAGACTTTCATGATTTTACTATTATGAACAATGCTTCTTTGAACATCCTTGTGCACACATATAAGAGTTCTCAGGGCATATAGTTAGTGGAATAATTTGGGTCACCAGTGTGTGAAACTTCAGCTTTACATGGTAATGTCCATTTGTTTTCCAAGACCATTAATACTCATGTATACTTCCCACTTGATCTGTGTAAGAGTCCCCATCGACAACAACTCGGCACCATTTGTACCCTACTCTGGTATCTTCCCATGATGCCTGGAACAATGCCAGACTTGTAGTCGACTCAAAAATAGTTAAATAATTTATTTACAATGGAATAGATGGAATGAGTAGGTGGTAGAGAAGACAGACAAAAATTTGGAGAGAAGATAGAAACTATCTTCTTCACCTGCACAGACAATCAATTGCCTGTAATATCAGTACTTGGATCAAGGTGGATCATTCAAGGACAGGAATTCGAGACTATCCTGGGCAACATTGTGAGACCCCATCTGTACCAAAAAAAAAAAAAAAAGACCAACTTAAAATTCTACCATCTCGGCAGCACCCATAGCTCAGTGGGTAGGGCACCACCAGATGTACCGAGGGTGGAGGGTTCAAACCCAGCCTTGACCACCTAAACAACAATGACAACTGCAACCAAAAAATAGCTGGGCGTTGTGGCAGGTGCCTGTAGTCCCAGCTACTTGGGAGACTGAGGCAAGAGAATTGCTTAAGCCCAAGAATTTGAGGTTGCTGTGAGACTCTGTCTCAAAAACAAGCAGACAAACAAATAAACAAAACTATCATCTCAGACATCAGTGATGGCCACAGACTCTGGGCTTCTCTGGGGTCCCTTGGGGCCTTCATGGGACCTTGCTTCTGACTCTCCCAGTGCTCAGTGCGCTCTCTCTATATGGACACAGCTCACCTTCTGCTTTGAGGCCTTATGTCTGGTTCCGCCTACCTTGGAGTGTTCCATAGGTGACTTTTCAGATTGTTGACTTGGCATGTGACATGAGCCTCAGAGGCTGACCTTGACAACCCACTCCCTTGGGAATCCTATCTATGAATAATACATCTAGATAGGCCTTGATGTCAGTTTCAAAACAGCCCTATTTCCTGCCCTCCTTGGGCTTTTTTCTTAAAAGTTGTTTCTTTCGTCAGCAAATTCTAATAATATGATAGAACTTTCTCACTGTTTTCTGCTTTGCTTGAAATTCATAATCGTTACATACTTGAAATTCATAATCGTTACATACACACACTCTAAATACCCTTTCCTCACTTCTTTTCAAGTCCAGCTTGCAAGAAGAGTTTTCTGTCAAATGTCAGCAGCTCTTTCTGCATTTCTTTATTTAGAACATTGTTTTTGCTGGAACTGACTCCATTACCTTTAAGTTCACGGAAGTGGAGTCCATTAGAAGAATCAGCAGTCAAGAGGCTCCCAAACAGGCCTTGAGAGCGATGCTAAACTTAGGTTCTCTCTGTTTCTTATTTCTAATGGGGCCTCCATTTTCCTACTTTGCAACTACCAGCCTGTTTGTGGCAGGAAGCAAAGAAACTTAGGGCATTGGTCCTAATGTCAATATCCATTCTTATCTCTGCTCCTAAACTATCTACTTCTCCTGCAGTGACCTACTTTCCATGGCCCTAACATGGCTTAGGAATACCCATGTCCAGGCCTCAGGCTGGCCCGAGCAGGGGTGCAGTAGAGACAGCTCTGTACTCTGATGCTGGAGTGAGTTACAGACCTAACGATTGCCCTGTCTCTTAGCTTTTGACCTGTGTACCCAACCCCTTCTCCATCTTGACTGCCTGAGTCCTGGGAACTGCAGAGGGAACCACTCCCTGGCCTATACTCAGCCTTCCAGCCTGGCCTTGCCTATACTGGTTCAGCCTGTGATTTCTGCCCTCTCTGCTATTGACAGCACTACTGGGGGCCTGGCTCTGTGACCTAAAGTGGGTGTCCTGAGCTCTCAGACATGCAAATCGGAGATGGTAGTACCCACAACACCAAAGCAGGTGCGCTTACACTGAAAAAGTTCAAATTATTAAGGCAGTGTGAGATTGGCACAGGTACAACATTTAGGCAATGCTTTGTGTTGTTGTTGAAAGGGATGGGAGTGGGGGTGAGGAGTGAATCGGTGCAACTACTCCCAAGAACAATTTGGCAATATTACCAAAATAGAGAAAAATGTAATTATCACTTGAGAGCCAGAAATTGCACCTCTAGGAATTTGTCCAATGAAAATACTGAAGACCTGCATATAGGGATGTTTGTTATGATACTGTTTATAGTTGCTAAAAGCTAGAAACCATCTAAATGCTGTCCATTTTCGTCTATGATATACCATACCATGATGTACTAAGTAGCTGCTAGAAACAATGAGCTCATGATCTATGGACTGATATGAAATAACCTTAAAAAATTTTCTGGTGAAAAAAGGTACAAAATGGTGTATGTATTAGTTATCTTCATGTGGGTTTTGTTTTTTTTTTTGAGACAGAACCTTAAGCTGTCACGCTGGGTAGAGTGCCATGGCATCACAGCTCACAGCAACCTCCAACTCTTGGGCTTAAGTGATTCTCTTGCCTCAGCCTCCCACGTAGTTGGGACTACAGGCATCTGCTACAACACCCAGCTATTTTTTGGTTGTAGTTGTCATTGTTGTTTGGCAGGCCTGGGCTTGATTTGAACCCTCCAGCTCTGGTGTAGATGGCTGGCGTGTTAGCCACTTGAGCTACAGGCACTGAGCCTATCTTTAAGAATACAAAACAGGCTCGGTGCCTGTGGCTCAAGCAGCTAAGGCACCAGCCACATACACCTGAGCTGACAGATTCGAATCCAGCCCGCCAAACAACAATGCTGGCTGCAACCAAAAACTAGCTGGGCATTGTGGCAGGCACCTGTAATCCTAGCTACTTGGGAAGCGGAGGCAGGAGAATCGCTTGAGCCCAGGAGTTCGAGTTTGCTGTGAGCTGTGATGCCACAGCACTCTAGCCAGGGTGACAGCTTGAGGCTCTGTCTCAAACAACAACAACAACAACAACAACAAAACAGGATGTCTACTATTCTATCTTTATGTTAAAAATAATGTATGTGTTCTGAGAATATTTCTGGAAAAATAAAAAATAAGCAGAACAGGACATTTTTTCCAGGGAGGGGGAACAAAGAGGTGGAGAGAGAGTTATTGTGTGCTGTGTTCTCTTGCACGCTGAAATTTTTATCATGTGTATGCATAATTCAAACAAAATTTTGAAATATAAAAAGAATGTAAACTACTACTAAATAGTTGCGGGTTTTTTTTTTTTTGGATATATATGCTTTTATTAGGACAAGCATTTCCATTATCATAAAAGATTTCTTTAAAACAAATAGATGTCTTAAGATCTTTTCTACTGGCTTGGCGTCTGTGGCTCAACGGGCTAGGGCGCCAGCCACGTACACCTGAGCTGGCGGGTTTGAATCCAGCCCGGGCCCGCCAAACAACAATGATGGCTGCAACCAAAATAAATAAATAAATAAAATGGCCGGGCGTTGTGGCGGGCGCCTGTAGTCCCAGCTACTTGGGAGGCAGAGGCAAGAGACTCACTTGAGCCCAGGAATTGGAGATTGCTATGAGCTGTGATGCCACAGCACTCTATCCAGGGTGACAGCTTGAGGCTCTGTCTCAAAAAAAAAAAGATCTTTTCTAGTGATCCAAAATGAAGTAAAAATTAGTAATTAAATTTATTAATTATAAAAGAACACATTTCAATATATAAACCTTCAGTATGTAAGACTTTCAGTCTCCTCTGCATTTTTAATGCCATGACCTATACATTATTTTCTAAGTTAGAGTGACTAATAATTAATGTGAAAAACCATACTTTTTTTTTTTATAATTTTATTGAATCATAATTCTGTACATTGGTGCAATCATAGGGCACGATTCATATACATTCAGAAATGTTTTGATCGTACTGTTACAGATAGCCTTCATGGCATTTTCTTGATCACTATATAA
>CAUYON010149456.1:0-21439 GCA_963573935.1 Arctocebus calabarensis
TTTATGCACCCAACAAGAATGTGCCTCAATTTATAAGAGAGAAACTATTCTCATCCCTGTTTAATCACTAAGTACTGTTTCTTCTAATACATTATGGTCATTTTTTTCCCTGGATAAAGATAGTTCCTTCACAATATGCACTGATCACTACACAACTGAAGATTCGTGCAGGATCCTGTTGAGATCTCTGGAATTCTCTAGAGAGAATTCTAAAGTACTTTAAAGTAGCTGTCTCCTCTCTGATACTCTGATCTATAGCGCTAGCCACAAGGACCTCCCTGAACTCCCACTTTAATATCTTCAGTTCTGGGCCCCTTCCTGTGCCATAGCCTACCTGAAAGTCTTTCTTTTGCCCTGCCTAACCTAGGGCAATTTTAGGGCTGCTTTGCTTATTTTCAAAATTTCAGGGATCAATGACCTGATGTCCAATGGCTTGAAAACCATTGTCTCATATATTTGTGGTATTTCCCATACTTTTAGGCAAGAAGGTAAATTCTACTATTACTCCATTTTGGCTGATAGAATAAGACCCAGACACTGATGTCTTCTTTTGAGACAGAGTCTCATTGTGTCAACCTTAGTAGAATGCTGTGGCGTCATAGCTCACAGCAACCTCAAACTTTTGGGCCCAAGCAATTCTCTGGTCTCAGCCTCCCAAGTAGCTAGGACTACAGGAGCCCACCACACTTGGCTATTTTTAGAGACTTGGGGGTGTGTCTTTCTCTTGCTCAGGCTGGTCTTGAACCTGTGAGCTCAGGACAATTTACCACCTTGGCCTGCCAGAGTGCTAGGATTACAGGAGTGAGCCACCATGCCTGGCCTAGACACTGATGCCTTCATTTAAAAAATCCTAGCAGAACAATTGACATTCAGTGAGTAAATAAATACCCACCTAAAATTTACATATTAAAAGTTTATTATATAAACAGCCCTAACTGACTTTGATAGATTTTGGTATAGTATGCTTTTAATTACTTTCTAGATAATTTGTAATTATTTGTTTTGTTTTCCACTTAAGATTGTTTACCTTCTAAATTATTAGAATTTTATAGAGGTCATCATTTAATTATTTATTTCTACATTTAGAAGTTATGCTCAAAACTTAAGATTTTGTCACCAAGGATATAATCACTTTTTGTAAGTGTCCCATGATTTTTTTCCTCTCCATGAAGTGTTTTTATCTTCTCTGTGTGGGCTGGGATTACATATAATTCCTCACTCTGTGGCTTATGACATAAACTCAAGGATCTAAATCCCCAGGGCTCTTAGCTTATGAAGCTTAAAAATTCTGTTCTCTCTCCATGCTATTATCTCTTTCAGCAACTTTATACAACTTGTTTTGGAATTCAAAGCCAAGAATTTCGCTCTTTATTCTTTCTGGTTCTTTTCTGTCTTCCCTTTGCTAGGGAAAAAAATTTTAGCCTCAGAGTCTAGTGGTTCTCAACCTTCCTAATGCTGCAGCCCTTAATACAGTTCCTGTGGGTTGTGACCCACAGGTTGAGAACCCCTGGTCTAGTTTAAATGGTATGAGGATAAAGTAAAACAGAATTGCCAAAAATGAAAATTTTCTGTAATATTTCAAAATACTACCCCACAACACATGTTTTGAAAATAAAACTTTTTTTTAAATTTCATCATATGGCTTAATTCCCTGGCTTTTCATGCAACACAGGAAAACTTCTGTCTTTGGAGTCTAAAAGAATTGGCATTACTGGCCATTTCCAAGTTACCCAGGGTTACCTGAGACAAGTTACTTAAATGCTGTTACTATAGTTATAAACTAAGAATAATAATATGTGGTCTGTAAGGATTAAATTACTTATTATATATCAAGTACCTGCCATCAACCATGATATATAATAACACCTCAATAAATGTCAGGCTTTAGTAAGAAAATATTTTTGCAGAGTCAATAAAATTATGTAAATGACTTGAATAGAGGTTAAACGCTATATTCAGCTGATGTGTATTAGGGAGCGCCTGAAGATCAGGTAACTCCCCAGCTGAAGAAGGATCAAGTTTCACAGGATAGAGGAAAATATAGGCTTCTGCAGTTTTGACTTAGGAAGCAGGTTTGTTATTCTTTGTTTTTTACTCTAATTAAGTCTCGAAATTGGGGGTCATTCCTGTTTTCATGGCCCTCCTTAGAGTTAATTGGTATAATACTGATCATCATCAGAACAGTATTATCTGAGAATTGTTTTTGCAAGTTATATAATTTATTAGCTAGTCAAAGTTCATATAGCAGGGGAGGAAGCTAGCACAAAAAAAAAGAGGCAGAATTAGAAGGAAAGGGAGAAACTGTCATGTTGTAGACCATTTACAAAGGACTTCAAAGAATGTTAGCAAGATAATCCCACTGTAAGTAGCAAGACAGGGTCTCCAAAAATATAGTAATTCAACCAACTTGAACGATCAACCTGTTCTGCATCCTTTGTTTACATAACCCATGGCTACTCAGCTGGTTTAAACTATCCCCTAACAGAATCTGGAACTCTAGAGATTAACTCAAAAGAACTTTCCTCCTTTACCTTGCTAAAGTCTCCACCCTGGGAGGAGCTATGGCTTCCTTACCACAACACTTGACCTGTGGGTGAACGTGACAATTAACAATGCATAGGTAAGAAAAACTATGCCCTAACATCTTTTTCTTTCTCTTCTACTCCATAAAAACTCAGGGAAACGCTGCTTTGGAGAATATCCCTGGTATTCTCCTCACTTGCTGCCAGTGATTAAGCTCCTGCTGACCCAGACCTGGAAAGTCATTTTTTACTTGCCAGACAAATGAACCCTGATCTTCTGGGTAACACAATTATGTTAATGAGCTTTCACTTACAATCAAGAGAGAGGTAAACTAAATCAAGGCATCAAAGAAAAAAATCATTTTATTCTTAATCTGAGACTTTATATATAACTATGGGGCAGTGCCTGTGGCTCAGTGAGTAGGGCGCTGACCCCATATACCAAGGGTGGCGGGTTCGAACCTGGCCCTGGCTGAACTGCAACAAAAAAAGCTGGGCGTTGTGGCGGGTCCCTGTAGTCCCAGTTGCTCGGGAGGCTGAGACAAGAGAATGGCCTAAGCCCAGGAGCTGGAGGTTGCTGTGAGCCATGAAGCCATGGCACTCTACCAAGGGCAACAAAGTGAGACGGTGCGTGTGGCTCAGTGAGTAGGGCGCTGCCCCCATATGCCGGAAGTGGCGGGTTCAATCCCAGCCCCGGCCAAAAACTGCAAAAAAAAAAAAGCAATACATTTAAAGAATAAATCAGAAGTAATAAAGAACAAAAAATAAAACACCATCACCTGAGATAATTACTGTTAACATTTGGATTACATCTTTCTGAAAAAAACTTTCTTTTCATGAGACTTTCTTTTCTTCTCCGTTGCCTAGGCCAGAGTACAGTGGCACCATCCAGGCTTACTGCAACCTCAAACTCCTGGTCTTAAGTGATTCTCCTGCCTCAGCCTCTCAAGTAGCTAGAATTACAAGCCTTTGCCACCACACCCAGCTAAATTTTTTATTTACTTTGTTTTGTTTTGTTTTTTTGAGACAGAGTCTCACTATGTTGCCCTCGATAGAGTGCCATGGTGTCACAGCTCATAGCAACCCCAAACTCTTGGGCTTAAGCAATTCTCTTATCTCAGTCTCTCAAGTAGCTAGGACTACAGGCACCCACCACAACATCCAGCTATTTATTGTTGTTGTTTAGCAACCTGTGCCGGGTTCAAACCCACTGGGCCCTGTGTATGTGGCTGGCACCCTAACCTCTGAGCTACAGGTGCTAAGCCTAAATTTTCTACTTTTTGTAGAGTGGGAGTCTTTCTATGTATCTCAGGCAGATCTCAAGTGATCCTCCTGCCCCAGCCTCCCTGAATGTGAGGATTATAGACATGATCTAGCAGTGATTACCACCCCCACTCCCTCTGGTTTTTCTATGCATTTGTAATCCAAACAGTACTCCCTCCTTAGCTGGCTCTAGAATCCTAGAAAATATTTCCTCAGAAATATCTCCCTCTTCAAATCATCTCTTTCTTTAAAAAGAAAAAGCGTTAGTGAACAATTAGACTTTTTAGTGAGTTTTCTCCACAGCTAAAACATTTAGAATTACTTTTAGACATTTTTATTCTCCCAAACCCCCTCCTCAATATAGCCTGAATGGAACCAACCTACTAAGTAGTTCTCCCTTCCTGCCTTTGCCTTCATTTTTCTCTCTTAGTAGAGGTCTTCTCTAGCTCCCATATCCAAACTTACACATACAAACCTGGCATGGTGATCAACAAAACAAAGGACCCTATATTTAGAAGGTAATTCACCACCTTCTGAACTTGAATATCCATTTTGGAGTCTTAAACATCTCTCCAAGTAATTTAAGATATTTTCTCTATAGGGCTCTCTCCAAAAGGTGTTGGTGAATAATATTTTCTCCACATTACTACATTTATGTATGCACATGTACATACACACACATTCTTTTTTCTTTTACAAAGTTAGGATCATTTTATTCATAGTTTTGCATCTAACTTTCATAGTTTCCTTGATATAGTAAGCATTTTTCATTTTATTAGAGATTCTTTATAAATTCTATGTCTGTGTACATTTTTATCATGTAATAAGCCATAATATTATATACTAGGTTGAATCATATGAAAATAATGTTTTGGGGCTCGGTGCCTATAGTGGCTAGGGCACCAGCCACATACACTGGGGCTGGTTGGTTCAAATCCAGCCCGGGTCTGCCAAACAACAGTGGTAACCACAAGCAAAAAATAGCTGGGCACTGTGGCAGGTGCCTGTAGTCCCAGCTACTTGGGAGGCTGAGGCAAGAGAGTCACTTAAGCCCAAGTATTGAGGTTGCTATGATGCCCCAGTACTCTACAAAGAGCAACGTAGTGAGACTCTGTCTCAAAAAAAGAAAGAAAGAAAGAAAAGAAAAAAGAAAATAATGCTTTTATACATCAGTAACAGTCAAATATCAGCATTTTCATACGGTTCAATCTAATAAATACAGTAAAACCTCTGTAAGTTGACTACTCAAGGGACTGTAACAAACTGGTCAACATAACAGAGGTGGTCAATATAAAAAACTAGGGGCTCAGTGCCTGGAGTTCAAGTAGCTAAGGCATCGGCCACATCCCCTGGAGCTGGCGGATTCGAATCCAGCCCAGGCCTGCCAAACAACAATGACAACTACAACCAAAAGATAGCTGGGCATTATGGCAGGCACCTGTAATCCTAGCTACTTGGAAGGCTGAGGCAAGAGAATCACTTAAGCCCAAGAGTTGGAGGTTGCTGTGAGCTGTGATGCCATGACCCTCTACCCAGGGTGACAGCTTAAGACTCTGTCTCAAAAAAAATAAAAATAGGCTCGGCGCCTGTGGCTCAATGGGCTAAGGCACCAGCCACATACACCTGAGCTGGCAGGTTCGAATCCAGCCCAGGCCCGCCAAACAACAATCGTGGCTGCAACCTAAAAAAAATGGCCGGGCGTTATGGCAGGCGCCTGTAGTCCCAGCTACTTGGGAGGCAGAGGCAGGAGACTCGCTTGAGCCCAGGAATTGGAGGTTGCTATGAGCTGTGATGCCACAGCACTCTATCCAGAGTGACAGCTTGAGGCTCTGTCTTAAAAAAATAAATAAATAAAAACAAAAATAAAAAATATATAAAGAACTAGGCCTATTGTACTGATACATACAAGTCCAGTTTATGAAAATTAGATCAACTTAAGGAAGTGGTCAATGTGGGGAGGTAGCCAACTTTAGAGTTTCTCCTGTATTCATTTACTATTGGGTATTTAGAGTATTTTCTACTTTCCCATAATAACTAATGACATAATGAGCAAACTTGTACACAAATTTTTGATGTTCTATGGCTTATATTTTATGCCCTATTCCAAGAAGTGTGATTAAACTAAGTTAAATTGTAAATAACAATAATAATAATAATTTGCTTTACTTAAAGGTTGTACCAATTTCCAGTCCTACTCATAATTCAAAAGTTTCTGTATTTTACCATGCTCTGGACAGCAATACTGTTACTAAAAAATGGAGATGCAATAAATAGCATTCCATCACTATTTACCTTTGATGGTGATTTACTTTTCATTTATTTGATTAATTTTTCATATTCAGTCACTAAATAGACTTTATATATGTGATTCTTCCTGTAATTGTTTTTGGCTCAGTATTTTCATTAGTATTATTTTCAAAATAAGGATCCTAATTATTTATCTTATTTGTTGCAAATGTTTTATCCCAGTTTGAAATTTATTTTTAATTTTACGATTTTTTTTTTTTTGGATGTACAGATACTTTAACTTGTAATGTAATCAAGCAATTCCCATTACTTTTTATATTTAAAAAGTCACTTTAAGACTAGTGGTAAGGCTCAGCGCCTGTGGCGCAGCAGGCTAAGGCACAAGCCACGTACACCTGAGCTGGCAGGTTCAAATCCAGCCCGGGACAGCCAAACAATAATGACGCTGCAACCAAAAAATGGCCAGGCGTTGTGGCGGGCGCCTACAGTCCCAGCTACTTGGGAGGCAGAGGCAAGAGACTCGCTTGAGCCCAGGAATTGGAGGTTGCTGTGAGCTGTGATGCCACAGACACTCTATCCAGGGTGAAAGCTTGAGGCTCTTCCCCCCCCTAAAAAAAAGACTAGAGTCAAGTAGACATCCCTGGTCCCAATTTTAAACATAATGAAAATGACCTTTATTCTAAAATTGTACCCCCAGATGTAGATGTCATGGTTCACAAAAATTTAACCAGATAAACAAATACAGGTGTATTTGTAAACTTCCTTATTATACAATCAAAATATTTCTAAGTCTGTGTTCTAATAGTAGAGCAGAAATATTGTCTATATATAAGGAGGAAAATACTAACAATTCATTCATGACATGACGTCAGTTTCTTTCTTTCTTTGTCTCTCTTTCTCTCTTTTAGAGACAGAGTCTCAACTGTGTTGTCCAGGCCTTGGGTATAGTGGCACAATCACAGCTCACTGTAGCCTTGAACTGGTCTCAAGTGATCCTCCTATCTAAGCTTCCAGAGTGTCTGGGACTTTAGGTGCAAACACCTATGCCTGGCTTCATGACATCAATTTCAGTATTTATTTTTGGCTACTTTTTTTGGTCCTAAAAAATAAATTAATATAACATTATATGCTAGAAGAGTAATTAATTCTTCTACCTGAGCATTATTTTTCACTTCTTCCCAAACCAAGTACCTAAATTGTTTTCAATATGAATATGTACATGACCTCTACCTAAGACAGCATGAGTCCTGCCTAAGAAAGCTTTTAATCCATACCCAAAAGCTTTCTAATCAGTTTTGCCAAACCTAAGAAATAAAGATTTAGTAGTTAAGGCCATGATTTCTGTACTGTAGGAATACTAGAATGCATGCCAATCTTTTAAAATAAAGTACTCCCTAGCCTCGGAAAACTACTGTGATAACTACTTAAAATAAAATTTTATTTTATTTTATTTTATTTTTATTTATTTATTTATTTATTTTTGAGACAGAACCTCAAGCTCTCGCCCTGGATAGAGTGCTGTGGCAACACAACTCACAGCAACCTCCAATTCCTGGGCTCAAGCAAGTCTCCTGCCTCTGCCTCCCAAGCAGCTGGGACTACAGGCGCCCGCCACAACGCCTGGCCATTTTTTGGTTGCAGTCGTCATTGCTGTTTGGTGGGCCCGGGCTGGATTCGAACCCACCAACTCAGGTGTACGTGGCTGGCGCCTTAGCCCGTTGAGCCACAGGCGCCGAGCCAAAATAAAATTTTAAATCTTTATATAATGGCATTATTCATTTTAAATGCCAAAAGTCTTATTATTCATGCTGCCTCCTATATTGGCAAGTAGTAGGAAAAATGGCATGGACAAACCTTCCAAATAGAATACCTGCTGAAGTTCATCTATCACTCTAAAGTAATATACACTCAGTCCCCTGTATTCATGGGTTCCACAACTGTACACTCACCCACCATATATCAAAAATATTCAGAAAAAAGATTTTATATGAAGTAATCACATTGTGCCCCATGATTGCACCAATGTACACAATTATGATTTAATAAAATTATTTAAAAAAATTAAAAAATTCAGAAAAAATGGATGGCTGCATCTGTACTGAACATGTACAAACTTTTTTCTTTATCATTATTCCCTAAACAACACAGCAAAACAACTATTTACATAGCATTCACATTGTATTAGGTATTGTAAGTATTCTAGAGATGATCTTAAGTATACAGAAGGATTGCATAGGTCATATGCAAATACTACACCATCTTTACTAGGGGTTTGTGCATCTGTAGATTTTGGTTTCCTCAAAGGGTCTTGGAACCAATCCCCCATGAAAACAGAAAAGAAAGAAGCCAGTTCTCAGGATGTAGTTCACCTAAGGAATAAGGTCTCTGAGGGTTGCATCAGAGATAAAAATAAGACTTTCATTTGTAGATATTATTTCCATACCTTCCGTGTACTGAGATCACACAAAGGTAAATTCTGCATTTTAAATTTATCAAATCCAGAAATGAAGATAAAATTCTATTCAACACCATAAAAGCAAATTTTTCTTTAAATCTTAAGACCTGGTAGTCTAATAAGCCTCTTAAGTAGAAAAGTTAATCAAAACTAGAAAGTAAGTTTAATACAATAGAACAAAATGCAGGAAAATGTCTAAATGGAATAAATGAAAATCAAACACAGTATTTTTTACTCCCCAAGAAATCACTATGCATTTTAACTACAGTTTAATGTACCTATTGACTAAGTAACAGCTTTGCAGAGACAGGAAATATTAGACCACCATTATTTCCTGACAGCAAGAGATGGACTTACCCCATAAAGTAGTTTGGGTTCTACTGTTCTAAGATCAGTAGAATCTAAAATCACCTGAATTCTATTCAGGAAACACTGTGGTCTTTGTTGTGATATTTAAACTGATAAGAACAGAAACTACACTTGATTTTAGCCAAAAGGCCAAGAAGCAACATTTTGTTGTGATATTTAGAAGTAAATGGAATCCAACAATAACTACATAGTCATTTTAGTTTTACTTAATGGTTTAACTATTTGTTGTCAATGTTTAATAAAGAAACATTATGAGAGGTATCATTGATTATAAACTAAATTTATTTCAATCTACCTATTTAAAATCTAAATGTAACTCTAACCACAAGTATTGGTTAGACAAATGGAATGGAGAAATTTTTCTTTTCATCTTTTAGTTCTGGTCTCAGTTCTACACTAATTAGATCACTAGATATAGATGAATGAGTGATCTAACATCTCTGAGCTTGAATTTATTGATATGTAAAATGACAATGTTGGATTACATAATTTCAAATCCTTCTAGCTATAAATATACTTACTGTACAAATATACTTCATTTATTTATCAAATTTACAAACCTACCTTGGAGATATTGCAGGTTCAGTTCCAGAACACTATAATAAAGCTATCACAATAAAGTGAGGCACATGAATTTTTTCGTTTCTTGGTATATATAAAAGTTATGTTTACACTATACTGCACTCTATTAAGTAGGTAATAGCATTTTATATTTAAAAACAATATACATGCCTTAATTTTAAAATACTTTATTGCTGGCCAGGCGCAGCAGCTCACACCTGTAATCTTAGCAATCTGGGAGGCCAAAGCAGGTGGATTGATTGAGTTCAGGACTTTGAGACCAGCCTGAGCCAGGGAGAGACCCCATCTCTAAAAAAAATAGTCAGGCTTTGTCATGGGTGCCTGCAGTCCCAGCTACTTGGGTGGCTGAAGCAAGAGGATCACTTGAGCCCAAGAGTTTGAGGTCGCTGTGAGCTATGATGCCACGGCACTCTACCAAGTGTGACAATGAGACTCTGTCTCAAAAAAAAAAAAAAAAGAAAGAAAACTTCATTGGTTAAAAAAAAAAAAAGTAAATGATCATCTGAGCCTTCAATGAGTTGTAATCTTTGTACCAGTGGAGGGTCTTGCTTTGATGTTGATACTGCTAACTGATCAGGGTCAGCTGTAGGCTGGGATGACTGTGGTAATTTCTTAAAATAACCATGAAGTTTGCAATTGATTCTTCTTTTCATGAAAGATTTCTCTGCAGCATGTGATGCTGTTTACTACCATTTTACCTATAGTAGAGCTTCTTTCAAAACTGGAATCAATCCTTCCCAATGCTGCCACTACTTTATCAACTAAGTTTATGTCACAATCTAAATATTTCATTGTCACTTCAATACTCACAGCATCTTCACCAGAAGTAGATTCCATATCAAGAAACCACTTTCTTTGCTCATCCATAGAAACAACTCCTTATCTGCTCAAGTTTTATCATGACATTGCAGCAATTCAGTCATATCCTCAGGCTCCCCTTCCAATTCTAGTTCTCTCTGTCTATCATATCTGCAGTTAATTCCTCCACTGAGGTCTTAAAATCCTTAAAGTCATGTATGAGGGTTGGAATCAACTTCTTTCAAACTCCTTTTAATGTTGGTATTTTAATCTTCTCCCATGAATCATGAATGTTCTTAATGGCATCTGGAAAGGTGAATCTTTTCCATAAAATGTTCAAATTACTTTGCTCAGGTGCATCAGAAGAATCATGTATGGCAGCTACAGACTTACAAAATGTATTTCTTTATTTTTTTAATTTGTTTTATTTTATTTATTTATTTTTTGTTCTTTTTTTTTTAGAGACAGAGTTTCACTTTGTTGCCCTCAGTAGAGTGCTGTGGCGTCACAGCTCACAGCAACCTCCAGCTCTTGGGCTTAGGCGATTCTCTTGCCTCAGCCTCCCAAGTAGCTGGGATTACAGGCGCCTGCCACAACACCCGGCTAATTTTTTGTTGTTGTTGCTGTTGTTGCAGTTTGGCTGACAAAATGTATTTCTTAAATAATAAAACTTGACAGACAATATTACCCCTTGATCCACAGACTACAGAATAGATGTTGTTTTAGCAGGCAAAACATAACCTTCATATACATCTCTATCAGAGTTCTGAGATGACCAGGTGCATTGTCAATGAGCAGTAACACTTTGAAAAAAAATCTTTCTTAGCAGTAAGTCCCAATAGTGTGCTTAAAATATTCAGTAAACCATGCTGTACGCAAATGTGCTGCCATCCAGGCTTTGTTGTTCCATTTATAGGATAAGTAGAATAGAGTCACCAAAATTCTTAAGGGCCTCAGGATTGTTGTAATGGTAAATGAGCACTGGCTTCAATTTACAGTCAAGTCACCAGTTGCATTAACCCCTAACAAGAGAGTCTGTCTTTTGAAGCTTTGAAGCCAAGGCATTGACTTCTCTCTAGCTATGAAAATCCTATATGCTGTCTTCTTCCCACATAAAGCTGTTGTCCCCTTGAAAATTTGTTGTTTGGTGTAGCTACTTTCATCAATGATCTTAGCTAGATCTTCTTAATAATTTGCTGTACCTTCTATACCAGCACTTGCTGCTTCACCTTGCACTTTTATGTTATGAAGACAGCTACTTTTCTTAAACCTTTTGAACCAACCTCTGCTACCCTCACACTTTACTTTGTGAGAGAGGCAGCTTCCTTGCCTCTCTTAGCCCTCAGAATTGAAGATACTGTCCAGGCATGGTGGATCATGCCTATAATTCTAGTACACTAGGAGGCCAAGGTAGGTGGATGGCCTGAGCTCAGGAGGTCAAGACCAACCTGAGCAAAAAGCTATATCGCATCTCTACTAAAAACAGAAAATCTAGCCAGGCATTGTGGCAGGTGCCTGTAGTCCCAGCTACTCAGGAGCCTGAGCCCAAGAGTTTGAGATTGCTGTGAGCTATGACACCACAGTATTCAACCCAGGGCACAGAGTGACACCTTGTCTCAAAAGAAAAAAAAAAAGAAAGAAAGAAAGAGGAGGGCAGAGGCAAGATGTCCAACTGGAGCCAGCTGTCCACAGAGGCTCCAGTCCAGAAGGAGACTTAAAGGACAGAAGTTTAGCAAGTAAGCCGATGGTTTGGAGCTGAGCCAACAGAGAAGGTTGAAGAATGCACATCAACCCTGCTGAGGTGAGCTGCGACCTCAAGGAAACAAACAATACACACAAAATCCATGGCCAAGCAGATGGGAGTCCCCTCCCCCATGAGAATGGCTCACAGTATACTCTATACAAATAAGAAGGCAGAGTTCAGATTCCCTCCTATTTTATCTCACGGGAGAGACCCTATAAAAACTCTTCCCTAAAGAGGACTTATGAATGTGCCATGGCACTCTCCCCCCAGGCATAAAACTGTATATATTCTCCACCTGCAATTCTGAACTCCCAGCACTCCCCTCCACTCTCACCCCAACGCATGGAAGCCTGTCCCCGATGGAGTCCAAATTCTTGGGCATTTTCTCGAGAGGTGTGGACAGGGCATGGGCTATTGCTGGTCTGTGCTGATTCTGCCACATGGGAGTAAGAAGACGGTGAACTGGGGCTGAGGGAACCCTATGGGAGAAGGAGAGGTGGTGCTTCATGGCATAGAGCAGCAGTGGCAGTGGCGGGAACAATAGGGTTCACACCCCTGGGGACATTTTGAAGAGACACTCCCTGACTCTCTGGGCAACCAGAGGAAGCTGGGCATCTTCTTCAAAGGCAGCCACTGGTGGAACAGATCTGGGATAGAAATGCAGGCCCCATGAGTAAAGGGTATGCCTGGGCGGGGTGCAGTGAGAATGGAGAATAGAAGACATGTGCACAGAGACAGCATACTCCCAGGGCAGGGCTGTGCAGAAGGGTGTCTTTAGTGAGCCCTCAGGGGATTATAGCTGAGACAAAGGCAGGCAGGAAGAGGGAGAAACTGAAAGCTGAGAGTGAGCTCTAACTGCCTCCGTCCCAACACAGACTGCAGCCGATACAGACATGCTAGCTCCAGGCAGCAGCACAGACCAGGACTGAGTCGCAGTTTCTGTGAACTCAAACAGTGTCTGATCCACGGGGGAAGATAGCTGGTACAGAAACAAATTCTGCAAAATTGTTCTGTTCTGTCAGCAACATCAATCAGGGGCAGCTGGAACTAAGTGAAGAGCCCCAGCTTCCATTGACCACCCGAGGTTATCAGGCCTCAGCTTTCCTTGTCTGATGGTGGCAGAGTGTGGAGGCCTGGCCATGGAGACATAGATCTCCATGTGACTCAGGCAGGTGCAAACCCTTGGAGCATCTGCTCATTGGAGGGAACTGGGTCACAGCCCTGCAGGGTCACCAGTGAATGGGGGTGGCATAGGTGCAAGGTGAGAAAGGAGCTATCAACCTTCCCAGACTAGTTCATTTGCTGGGTGGGTCCTTCTGACCTCACAGAGCACCAGAGAGAGTCATACTTGAGCTGCCAGCGGACCTCTGCTATCTACTTGCTAGAGACCTTTTGAACTCTCCAACCTGAGACCAGTGTTGACTGGGACCATTGATTTGGACCTCTTGAACTAGGCCAATCATCTGAGGACTATCCAAAGTAGTACCCTGGGTGTGTGGTTGTAAGAAGGTTTAATTTTCCTTTTCCAGTTGTCACCCATGGGGATTGGGGTGACTTAATTGCTGGTATTGCTCCACAGCTGAGACTTCAACCCAGAGTAACTGATTCACAAGGGTAGGACAGAGACCAGCTGAAAACAAGACAGAGCCACTTAGCCCCATGACACCAAGTAATTCCCCAGTGTCTCAAGCCATAGCACTATACAGGTCCTTTGCAAAGCTATAGGGGGAAAGGTACAGACACCAGTCCCAGCTCTGGGGCAAAGGGCTGGTTAATCACTACTCCAGGAGCCCCACAAACCAACTTCACCTTATCTGCTCATCTAGCCAAATGGTGTAAAATAATCATGGGGCAGAATCAGCGGAAAAACTCTGGTAACATGAATAACTAGAATAGATAAACTCCCCCAAGGAATGATATGGCAGACACAACTGTAGATCCCATTCATAAACAAATGTCTGAGATGTCAGAAATCAAATTCAGAATTTGGATTGCAAATAAGATTAATAGAATGGAAGTAAAGTTGGAAATGGAAATTCAAGGAGCATTTCAAAAGTTGTCTCAAGAAGTCAATGAATTCAAAGACAAAATCACCAAAGATTTTGACACATTGAGACAAGAATTTGCAGCCCTCCAAGGATCTGAAAAATACAGTAGAATCCCTCAGTAACAGAATGGAGCAAGCAGAAGAAAGGATTTCTGACATTGAAGACAAAGCTTTTGAATGCTCCTAAACTCTCAAAGAGGAAGAGAAATGGTGAGCAAAAATGGATCATTCTCTCAGAGAGCTTTGGGATAATTTGAAGAAAACTAATATTCACCTTATAGGAATCCCTGAAGGCAACAAAGTGGCTTCGCAAGGCACAGAGGCTCTTCTTCATGAGATTATGAAGGAGAACATTCCAGACATGCCAAGAGATTCTGAAATTCAGGTAGCAGATAATTTCAGAACCCCAGCATGACTCAACCTAAATAAGATGTCTCCTAGGCACATTATAACTAACTTCACCAAAGTTAAGATGAAGGAGAAGATTCTGCAAGCAGCCAGACTGAAGAAAAACCACAACCTACAAGGGGAACAATATTAGAATGACTCAGATCTCTCTGCTGAAACTTTTCAAGCTAGAAGAGGGTGATCATCGACTTTTAATCTCCTAAAACAAAATACCTTTCAACCCAGAATCCTGTATCCAGCAAAACTGAGTTTCATTTATAATGGAGAAATTACATACTTTAATGACATTCGCATGTTGAAGAAATTTGCCATAACTAAACCAGCACTCCAGGACATTCTCAGACCTATCCTCCAAAATGACCAGTGAAATCCTCCACCACAAAAGTAAACTCACTCAGAAACTTTTGATCAAATTCCAACTTCCACAGTGGCAAAAGGATTAGAAATGTCCACTGGACTTTTGAAAAACTCGATACCCAAAATTCTAGCAGGCTTATCAATATTCTCAATTAATATGAATGGCTTAAATTGTCCTCTAAATAGGCACAGGTTGGCCGACTGGATACAAAAATGCAACCAGATATCTGCTGCATACAAGAATCTCATCTTACCTTAAAAGATAAATATAGACTCAGGGTGAAGGGATGGTAATCTATATTTCAGGCAAATGGAAATCAGAAAAAAGCAGGTGTTGCAATTTTATTTGCAGACACAATAGGCTTTAAACCAACAAAAGTAAGGAAAGATAAGGATGGCCACTTCATATTTGTTAAGGGTAACACTCAACATGATGAGATTTCAATTATTAACATTTATGCACCCAACCAGAATGAGCCTCAATTTATAAGAGAGACTCTAACAGACATGGGCAACTTGATTTCTTGATTTCATAATAGGCGAAGAGTTTAACACTCCTTTGATAGTGTTGGACAATCCTCCAAGAAGCTAAGCAAATAAATTTTAGACTTAAACTTAACCATTCAACAGTTGAATTTAACAGATACAGAACATTTCATCCTAAAAAAACTGAATACACGTTCTTCTCATTAGCCCATGGAACATACTCCAAAATTGAAACATCTTAGGTCACAAGTCTAACCTCAGCAAATTTAAAAGAATAGAAATTATTCCTTGCATCTTCTCGGACCATCATGGAATAAAAGATGAACTCCATAACAACAGGAATCTGCATACTCATACAAAAACATGGAAACTAAATAACCTTATGCTGAATTCAACAAGATCCTAGCAAACAGAATCCAGCAACACATCAAATGAATTATATACCATGACCAAGTGGGTTTTATCCCAGGGTCTCAAAGATGGTTCAGTACATGTAAATCTATAAATATAATTCAGCACATAATAAAAAAACAAAGACCATGTGATTCTCTCAATTGATGCAGCAAAAGATTTTGATAATATACAGCATCCTTTCATGATCAGAATACTTAAGAAAATGGGTATAGAAGGGACATTTCTTAAACTGATATAAGATATCTACAGCAAACCCAAAGCCAATATCATACTGAATGGAGTTAAATTGGAATCATTTCCACTCAGATCAACTCAGGCAAGGTTTCCCATTGTCTCCACTGTTTTTTTAAATTGTAATGAAAGTCTTAGCCATCGCAACTAGGCAAGAAAAGGCGATCAAGGGTATCCACATAGGGTCAGAAGAGATCAAACTTTCACTCTTTGTAGATGATATGATTGTATATCTCAAAATCACGAGGGATTCTTTTACAAAACTCTTAGAAGTGATCAAGGAATATAGCAGCATCTCAGGTTACAAAATCAACACTCATAAATCTGTAGCCTTTATATATACCAACAATAGTCATGCTGAAAAAACAATCAAGGACTCTATTCCCTTCACGGCAGTACCAAAAATGATGAAATATTTGGGAGTTTACCTAACGAAGGACATGAAAGACCTTTATAAAGAGAACTATGAAACTCTATGAAAACAAATGTTAACAAAAGGAAAAACATACCATGCTCATGGCTGGGAAGAATCAACATTATTAAATGTCCATACTACCCTAAGCAATATACAATTTTAATGTAATCCCTATTAAAGCTCCACTGTCATACTTTAAAGTTCTCGAAAAAATAATACATTGTTTTATATGAAATCAGAAAAAACCTTCAATAGCCAAGACATTACTCAGAAATAAAAACAAAGCAGGAGAAATCACACTACCAGACCTCAGACTATACTACGAGTTGATAGTGATCAAAATAGCATGATACTGGCACAAAAACAGAGAGACAGATGTATGGAACAGAATAGAGAACCAAGAGATGAACCCAGCTACTTACCGTTATTCAATCTTTGACAAGCCAGTTAAAAACATTCAATGGGGAAAAGATTCCCTATTTAACAAATGGTGCTGGTGAACTGGCTGGCGACCTGTAGAAGATTGAAACTGGACCCACATCTTTTACCTTTAACTAAAATAGACTCTCACTGGATTAAAGATTTAAACTTAAGAAATGGAACTATAAAAATACTAAAAGAGGGCAGTACCTGTAGCTCAGTGAGTGGGGCACCAGCCCCATACACCGAGGGTGGCGGGTTCAAGCCCGGCCTCAGCCAAACTGGAACAAAAAAATAGCTGGGCTTTGTGGCAGGCACCTATAGTCCCAGCTACTCAGGAGGCTAAGGCAAGAGATATCTCTAAGCCCAAGAGCTGGAGGTTGCTATGAGCTGTGATGCCATGGCACTCTACTGAGGATGACAAAGTGAGAGTCTGTCTCTAAAAAAAAAAAAAAAAAAAAAAAAAATACTAAAAGAAAGTGCAAGGAAAACACTTGAAGAAATCAGCCTGGGGAAATATTTTATGAGGAGGACCCCTGGGGCAATTGAAGCAACACCAAAAATGCGTTACTGAGACCTGATCAGACTAAAAAGCTGCTGCACAGCCAGGAACACAGTAAGTAAAGCAAGCAGACAGCCCTCAGAATGGGAGAAGATATTTGCAGGTTTTGTCCCTGACAAAGGTTTAATAACCAGAATCCACAGAGAACTCAAACGTATTAGCAAGAAAAGAACAAGTGATCCCATCTCAGGGTGGGCAAGGGACTTGAAGAGAAACTTCTAGGAAGAAGACAGGCGCATGGCCTACAGACACATGAAAAAATGCTCATCATCCTTAATCATCAGAGAATGCAAATCAAAACTACTTTGAGATATCATCTAACTCCAGTAAGATTAGCCCATATCACAAAATCACAAAACCAGAGATGTTGGTGTGGATGTAGAGAAAAGGGAACACTTCTACACTGCTGGTGGGAATGCACACTAATACGTTCCTTTTGGAAAGATATTTGGAGAACACTTAGGGATCTAAATATAGACTTGCCATTTGATCCTACAATTCCTCTACTAGGTATATATCCAGAAGACCAAAAATCACATTATAACAAAGATATTTGTACTAGAATGTTTTGCATGAATTGCAGCCCAATTCATAATTGCTAAATCATGGAAGAAGCCCAAGTGCCCATCGACCCATGAATGGATTAATAAATTGTTGTATATGTATACCATGGAATATTATGCAACCTCCAAAAAGAAGGAGTTTTACCTCTTTCATGTTTACATGGATGTAGCTGGAAGATATTCTTCTTAGCAAAGTATCCCAAGAATGGAAGAAAAAGTATCCAATGTACTCAGCCCTACTATGAATCCAATTTATAGGTTTCTTATGAAAGCTATAACCCAATTATAGCCCAAGAAGAAGGGAAAAAGGGAGAGGGAGGGGAGAGGAGGAAGAAGGATGGGTGGAGGGAGGATAATTGGTGGGACCACACCTATGGTGCATCTTACAAGGGTACATGTGAAATTTACTAAATGTAGAATATAAATGTCTTAACACTATAACTAAGAAAATATCGTGAAGGCTATGTTAACCAGTTAGATGAAAATATTTCAAATTGTATATAAAACCAGCACATTATACCGAACGATTGCATTAATGTACACAGCTATGATTTAATAATATAAAAAAAGAAAGAAAGAAAAAAGGAAAAAAAAAAGAATTGAAGATTCTTAGGGCCTTGCTCTGGATAGGCTTTGACTTAAGGGGAATGTTGTGCTTGCTTTGAGCTTCCATCCAAAGATGGATGGAAGCTCTGGATGGAAGAGCTTATTGTTGATTCTCCTTATCAACAATAAGGCTGTTTCACTTTCTTATCTCATGTGTTCACTGGAGAGTAGCACTTTTAATTTCCTTCAGGAATTTTCTTTTCACATTCGCAAGTTGGCTACCTGGTGCAAGAGGCCTAGCTTTTGACCTATCTCAGCTTTCCGTGTGCCTTCTTCACCAAGTTTAATCATTTCTAGCTTTTGATTTACAGTGAGAGATCTGTAACTCTTCTTTCACTTGAACACTTAGAGGTTGCTACAGGGTTATTAATTGTCCTGATTTTGATACTGTTGTGTCTCAGGGAACAGAGAGGCCTAAAGAAAGGAAGAGAGATGGGGGATGGCCAGTTGGTAGAGTAGTCAGCACACACACATTTATCAATTAAGTTTGCCATCTTTTATGGATGAGATTCCTGTTCCCCTAAAACAATTACAACATTAGCATCAAAGATAATTGACTACAGGTCACCATAACAGATATAATATTAATAATAATAATAAATTTGAAATATTGTGAGAATTACCAAAATGTGACAGACACAATGTGAGCACATGCTGTGGTAAAAATGGCACCAATAGATTTGTTGGACACAGAGTTGACATAAACCTTCAATCTGTAAAAAATGCGAAATCAGCAAAGCACAATAAAGTAAAGAGCAATAAAATGAGGCATGCCTCTATGTTTTAGACACAAGATTAAATGTTAACAATCGAAAACCAATTATAGGCTGGCTCAGTGGTGGCTCACGCCTGTAATCCTAGGCTTCAGGAGGCAGAGAAGGGTGGACTGCCTGAGCTCACAAGTTCAAGACCAGCCTGAACCAGAGCATGCCCTCATCTCTAAAAATAGCCAGGCATTGTGGCAGGCACCTGTGGTCCCAGCTACTTGGGAAGCTGAGACAAGAGAATCTTTTGAGCCCAAGAGTTTGAGATTGCTATGAGCTGTGATTCCATAGCACTCTACTGGGGGCAACAAAGTGAGGCTCTGGTCTCAAAAAAAAAAAAAAAAAAAACCAATTCTACTACTTACTAAAGATTTACATCACAGGCACTGTAGTAAATGTTTTACATATATTGTCTCATTTATTTCAGTCTCCACAATAGTCCTAGGAAATAGATGCTTATAGCCCACTTTATAGCCAAAAAATTGTGATCCAAAGAGTTTAAATAATGGCTAGTTAGTAGCAAAGCCATGATTCAAATCCAGGATTCTCTAATTCCCAAGCCGTATGTTTAATCAGAACTTCATACCGCCCAAAGCAACTTGGGTTGCTTATTAGAATGCAGATTTTCAGGCTTGCTCAAGTTCTTCTGAAACCACTCTCTCTAGAGTGGAGCCCATATTTTAAACGTTGATTGTGCTGTGATGATTCTCACGTACACTAGTTTGAAGCCTAATACATACAGGGTGTCCATAAAGTTCGTGCGCGATTTAAAATAGACAACTATTGGGGAGAGACAGGAGGTGGGAGGGGATGAGTGTGCTCCCACTTAATGGGCACAATGTTAGGGTGTATGGCACATATAGCACAACTCTTGGGGGCAGGACACAATTATAAGAAGGACTTTGCCTAACAAATGCAAACATGGTAAGCTAATTCTTTGTCCCCTCAATTAACCTGAAACAATAATTTAAAAAAGACAACTATTTTAAATTGCACGTGAACTTTATGGACACCCTGTATATTGTTTACAATTTGTCTATATGCGTTAATTAAATACTTAATGAATTTCCACTATGTACAAGTCACACTACGCTAGATACTGAGTTAGATAAATTGTTGTATGATACATTTTGTGACTGATGGGTAAGCAAGGGACCTAACAATAAGACACATACAAATTACAGCACAGAACAGTCATAGAGTCTGTAAGATCTTGCCTTAATGGCTACAATTACAATTGCTGTTCTGTAATTGTGTTTACATCATTTATTTATGCATGTATTATTCTTTCTTTTTTTTTTTTTTTTGAGACAGAGCCTCACTTTGTCACCTGAGTAGAGTGCTGTAGTATCACAGCTCACAGTAACCTCAAACTCCTGGGCTCAAGAGATTCTGTCTTTTTTTTTTTTATAATTGCAGTTGCCACTGCTGTTTCTTTTTTTTTTTTTTAGCTGTCCGGGGCCGGTTTGAACCCACCATCCTCGGTATATAGGGCCAGGGCCCTACTCACTGAGGCACAGGCACTGCCCAAGAGATCTCAGGCTCCTGAGTAGCTGGGACTACAGGCCCCTGCCATAGTACCCAGCTCTTTTTAGAGATGGGGTCTCTCTCTTGCTTAGGCTGGTCTAAGGCATATGAACTCCATCAATCCACCTGCCTCAGCCTCCCAGCATGCTGAAATTACAACCATGAGCCATTATGCCTAGCCACATGTATTATTCTTATCACACAGAATGAAAATCCTTTGAGGGATTCCATCCATCTTTTATTTTCATTTATTTGTTCAGCAAATATTTAAGTACTCATCAAGTATAAAGTACTCATCCACATTATGTGGATACTAGAAATACTGGTGAACAAAAACAGATCCACCCCCTTCTTGGAGCTTTTGGTACAGTGTGGGCAAAGACATTTGCTAAATAATCTGACAAATGTAAATAATGCAAATAATCAGACAAATGTAGTAAATGTAAATTATTACTCTGATATAGGATAGAAACAAAAGGTACACTTAGCTAAAAGAACTTATTTAAAAAGAGATTTGGGCAGCCTTAAAGAAAGATGGAGACTTTACCTCTTTTGTGTTTACATGGATGGAGCTGGAACATATTCTTCTTAGCAAAGTATCTCAAGAATGGAAGAAAAAGTATTCAATGTACTCAGCCCTAATATGAAGCTAATTTATA
>CAUYON010149458.1:0-26992 GCA_963573935.1 Arctocebus calabarensis
CTGAGAAAATGCCAGGAAGGCTATGTTAATCAGTTTGATGAAAATAGTTCAGATTGTATATGAAACCAGCACATTGTACCCCTTGATTGCACTATTGTACACAGCTATGATTTAATAATAAAGACAATAAAAAAAAAAGAAGAGTGGACTCTTATACTGGAGACGCTGGTGATTGTCTCTGTGTGTGTGTGTGTGTGTGTGTGTGTGTGTGTGTGTGTGTGTGTGTCTGGTTCTTGTTTTTGATAGCAAACAAAGCTGAGGTCAAGTTATTGCCCTGGGTTTGCTCAAGGTTCTTGGGCCTCAGGTTTTCTCTTCAAGATAGTTTTACAAAGACAATGGAACTTTTTAAGACTTCTTTGGCCATAAGGTACTAAGAGTGCACCCTACCCGTGAAACAGGATTCAAATAGCAGTTGGTGGGGAAGGAGGAAATGGTTCATAGTAACATAAAAAGGAGGATTCTGACAATTTACTTACTCTTGGAAGTTTTAGCCACTGGCTAATATTTATCTTCAATTCTTTAGGCATGTCTGTGTGTGTTGTTATAAAGGACTAGAAACAAACCAAAAAACCACCAAAAACTACAGTTATGTTTGACTGTAATAACTATGAAATTGTCAACCATTTTATGCCAAAGGCCCTAAAATTTACGCCCATTATTTTCCTTTTAGTATATCTTAGCATTCAATTTATATTTTAAGTTTAGAAATGGGAGGAACAAAGATCTCCTGCAAATTTTTAGATACTGAATATGTGTATTGAGAAGCTAAAAATAATTTGATGCATACTGGATTGTCTAAAAAAATGTTCTTTTTTTTTTTTCTTTTCATTGTTTAAATGCAACAGTGGATCCCTTGATGTCAAGTTTTTTGAAATAAGTAATGTGCCCCTGGTAGGAGTATTCATTTCTGCAAATGCTCAGAAATTATGCTTGATGTGCCAATCTGAAATCATGAGTTTTTGTGAATGAGTTTTTGTTTTCTGAACTATTTTGAAGTCTACTTTAATGCCATAAAATCACAAGCAGTTTCTTTGACCTGGAATGGGTTCCTTATCACCACGAAACCTAGTTATGAGAAACTTCATTAAATAATTCAGCTAGCCAGGCTTCTGATGGATTTTACAACAGAAGAGTTCCTACTTTAAAATTTAAAAAAAATCAACAACCTCTCATTTAAGCAGACGTTAATCATCACCCTGTTACTTGAGTGGTATGGGGCATAAACTGAGGGATTCAGAAAATGTAAGGAAGAAAACTACAAGCATTGAAGAGTTGTTTTGAATAGGATCAGGTGCAATGACAAACCAGCTTCTGTTGTTATTGTTGCAGGAGGGATGTGTGGACTGCTGTTACATAACTAAAGACTTCCTTTTGCTTGTAAATGTCAAGATCAAACAGAGGTCAGTTTTAAATAGCTGACCGGGTGGTAATAAATGTGACTTTCTTGTCTTAGAAAAAGCAAAGGGCCTTGTGCCTTAAGAGTTACGGCTCTGCTGATAAAAAGAAATACCTTTTTATATGGGTATAACCTGCATTTTGTTTATGAGGTTTTTTCTGAGATGGCAGACTAGCTTTCACTTAGCTTAATGTCTACAGGTCAATTAGAAACATATATGCTTTCGTTCAATTATTCATTTATTCATTCAATAAACATTGACCATTAGCTAGGTATTCTGTTAGGTACTCCGTGTACTTTAGCTCATGCATTTCCACAAACGATCCTTGAAAATTGCATAGCCCTTTCTGCAAATGCTCCTTTGTGAGCTTAGAGCCCTTTGTCTGCTCCTTTTATACACTTTCCCTTGGGGATCTAGCTTTAGGGTACCAGGTCTGCTGAGAAGGACCAGTCCTCATCATTAGTCCAGACCTTCCCTGACCCCCAACTTGATTATCTGTCTGTCCATTGAACATCTCTACCATGGTTCTCACAGTCAACTCAAGCTCCACAGCTCCAACATTCAACCCGTCTACGTCCTGCCTGACCCTGTTCCTCCTCCCACATGGCCTAGCCAGTGATGGGGCCACCAGTCACCTGTGCTACTTTCATTCTTTCTGTTCCCTCACCCCTCACGTACAGTCAATTGCTAAGCAATAAGTATGACGGCTCCCACGTGGTTCTTGACTCCATATTCTTTTCTCTGTCTTCCACCCATCGTGGCCCTTGGCCAGGCCAAGTCTAACAGCCTCTCCTGACGTTAACATCATTAAGACCTTTGTTTAGAGTGACTCCTCAACACTATGACCAGAGTGGAGATCCCCCAAAACAGATCTCATATTCTCCTCAGCTTAAAATTCGACATTAACCCCTTTCACTGTCCACATGAAATCTCTCTTCCTCACCAGATCTCATGATGCCATTTGTGATCTGACCACCTACTGGTTTCACCAGTTCTATCTTACACCTGTCCTTGCGTACCTCCATTTTCCTTTTTTTTTTTCTCGAGACCAAGTCTTACTATGTCACCCTCAGTAGAGTGCGTGGCATCACAGCAACCTCAAACTCTTGGGCTTAAGCTACTTTCTGGCCTCAGCCTCCCAAGTAGCTGGGACTACAGGCACTGTCACAATGCTTGTTTTTGTTGTTGTTGTTGCAGTTGTCATTGTTGTTTAGCTGGCCAGGGTTAGGTTTGAACCCTCCAGCCTGCCTCCGTTTATGTGGCCAGCACGTAACCTCTGTACTATGGGCACTGAGCCAACATACCCCCAATTTCAATGACCCCACTTTTAATTCCTTGAATGTATCATATTCTTACCTTTTGCACCTAAGAAGAAACAAAGTTCTTATATTTTCTAGTCGTATTGTACTTACTGTGTCCTTTCCCCTTTGCTTCTGCCTATGCTTTCTCTGTCCTTCTCCCACCACCTCTTCCATCCTCTTTATCATTACCTAAAAGAACCTCAAGAAACTCCTTCTTTTCAGAACTTTAGTTAGATGCCAGTTCACCCAAAGTGCGTTTCTTCTCTCCTTCCAATTTGGGTTAGACATCTTTCCTAGGTGCTTTCATAATCTAT
Source organism: Arctocebus calabarensis (assembly GCA_963573935.1). Lineage (NCBI taxonomy): Eukaryota > Metazoa > Chordata > Mammalia > Primates > Lorisidae > Arctocebus > Arctocebus calabarensis. Next base: position 3,013 of record CAUYON010149458.1, read on the forward strand.
CTTCCAGCTCCCACCCCCCAGATTGTAATTGTCTGTGTGTCTATATCCCCACTACACCAGACGTCCCATGGAAGCAGCTGGTCTCAGAGTTCAAAGAATGAAACCATGGAGCATGTGCATCAACAAAAGGACAGAGGTTATTGACAAAGAAAGAAATAGATAAGGGAAAGAAGATCAACAGAACCCGAGGAGAACCCCGGTGGGAAGCATCCAGGAGCCTTTTGTCTAGGGGTTCACATACTCCCTGAAGGATGCAGGGAGGCAGCTTGGTAATGCATGTCGAACATGTCACAATGGGCAAGGTGCCAGCAGACAGAAAACAATTAGCAAATGAATGCAGTCCCCAAAGTCCCCATCCTGGGTGAGGCAGCATCGGGGATGCTTTCCATTCTAGGAGGGTCTGTCCAGATGAGATACTTATCATGTTGCTTTTCTCAGACTCTGCTGGAGGCCTGAGAATGAGGTCTGGAAAAGGCCAGTTGGCCCAGGCCTAGGAAAGGGGGGTTCTCCTGTGTATGGGAGAAACAGCTCAGACAGTAACTACCCTGAGGTCCCAAATCAAGTTAGGATCATCCCCTTGCCTCTGCTATCAAAGCCCACGCTCTTTACATTTTGACACTTGGGGATGCCTGTAGTCAGAGTTAGAAGGGTTAGAAGGAGGCATATTCATATTTGTAGTCAAGAGAAAAAGCTCTGAGGCTGCTGAGAAGGCCAGATGTGAGAGACCAGAGCCAGGCAGGTCAATGTACAGGAAATTGTGAAAATGCACTTAGAAATAATGAAGGCCTAAGTCAGTGCTGGAGAGAAAATAGGGACAAGAAATGTCTACAAATTGGACTCGGTGATTAATTAAGTGTAAAGACTGAGAGAAAAATAGGATTCAAGACTGACCCCAAGTTTCAGGTGACCATGTGACCTGAGATCACCTCAACTATCTTACACCTGACTCATTAGATCATAAAGATGATTCATTTTCAATGGACGCTTCCATGCAGGCTCAATTTATCACTGATGCTATGGAGTCTTCTTCAAAGTTTAAGATGATTTTGAATTTCCTTATTAAGATCTTCTGAATCTTGGATGTCCTTTGATATTACATCAGACTCTTGAAACCCATTTCCCAGAAATAAGTTTTTCTTTTTCTTATTTCTTTTTATTATATCATGATTGTGTACATAAATGTAATCATGGGGTACAATGTGTTGGTTTTATATACAATCTGAAATATTTTCATTAAACTGGTTGACATAGCATTCGTGGTAGTTTCTTAGTTATTGTGTACAGACATTTATATTCTACCTTTAGTAAGTTTCACCTGTACCCTTCTAAGATGCACCATCAATGTGGACACATCAATTCTACCCACTTTTCAGTTCCCAGAGTTTCGGGGAGAACATTTTGGATGACCATGTGCTTTGCATATGAAGATCTCATTCATTAGCCTTAGGAACCATTTAATGAGTGACACACAGGCAGGTCTCTTAAAGTGACTGAATGAAATTAGAGTGACAAGCAGCAGTCGAGGGCAGAGCTTTCTGGAGTGTGGTCTAGGGACGCCTAGAGGTCGCTGATATCCTCCAGATAATCTTCATAGTTAAAACTACTTACATAATTACACTAAAATATTCTTCGCCTTTCTGCTGTCATTCTTTCATGCATAGACAAGCATTCTCCAGATTCTACATGGCAGATTGAATGCAGAGCAGATACAAGAATTCAGCTGTCCTCTATTAAGCCCGATGCTAACGAGATTTGCAAAAGGAAAACAATACCACGCTCTTCACTAAGTTTTATTTGTTTTAAAGTGAGTTATTTTTAATGAAAATATTATGTTATCATATACTAAGTTGATTATTTTTTAAAACAGATTAACAGAAGTACTTTTAAAATTTCTAGGTTTTAGTTTCTAATATAGTGAATATCAATAGGTACAACCCACGTGCCCAAAAGCTCTTTGAAGTCCTCAATAATATTTAAGGGCATAAAAAGGTCCTGACTAGACTGTTTACAGACTTTGGACTCTGTGGCACTGTGTGATTTAAGGAGCCATAGCCAGTTTCAGAACATGAATCAGGATGAAAACCACCCTTGCATAAAATGGAGGGTAAATTGAAATACATCTGGCTGATAAACCACATAGTAAAGCTAAACAGGACTTCTAAAGAGAGGAATCCCATTACTGACAAACCTGGACAGCTGGTCAATCTGTCAATATTTCAAAAGAAAATATCCCTCAATTCGTATGAGGAAATCAATGAAACGATACATGTTGCTTACACTGCCACAAGACCTGGAGTGAAAAAAGAATTGTCTTCATTGTGAGACTCTTCTTCACACCCCCACCCCCGAGCCCCACCAGCATCCACCCACCTAATGTTCCTCAGGAGCTGTTTCATCCTTCCTTCTCCCTGCACTCTGATCACTGCCTGTCTTCAGTTTCTCAAGGTGGTTTTCACACCCCCAGCCCACTTCCATACACCCTTTGTTGACCCTGCCTTTCTGATTCTAATGGGGTCATTTTAAATGTATACCACACTCAGGAAGAATTATACCTGTCTCAGAATTGTATAAGGGAAGAAAAGGTAAGGGCTGTGCTCTCTGATTTTGCCTAAGATGGAGGTTATAGTCTTGGTTTCAGTGGTTGAGTTCGATCCATTCAGTCAAGGAAGAACTCCAAGGAGTGTTCTTCAACTTGGCGTACCCCAAAAAGGCATTTGCTGATGGGTTCCTCAGTGGACTGATTACGCGGTGTGAATATGTGAACGCATATAGAAAAAAGTCTATGAGGATTACAGTGGGTTGTGCAACCAATTTCTAATTTTTCCTCTAAAGAACAGATAAAAAAATGAAATTTCTTGCCTAGTTTAGCTAGGGGAACAGGTCTGATCTGCTCTGGCTTTTAATTTCAGGTCCTGGGGCTTCTGTGGGTTCTACTCTGTTCTCATTCTACCCCTGTCAAGATGTCTGCTTCTTCCTTCAAGGTCACTTATTAACTGCCTGTGTGCCTAGGTCGTGTTTCGCAAGGAAAAAGAAAAAAAAGTCTTTAAAGTTTCACTAACCTTGGTTACTGTCAAATATTTTTCCCCAAATAGTTTCTCTTGGTAAGACAGTGGGCTGGTGCACCCCACTGAGACTTGGAGTGAGTGCAGTCCTTCTCCACCCACTTTCCCCATTTCTACTCCTCTCTCCTTGTCTTGAGAGTTTTCTGTTTTCTTTGGAACTCACACACACTCTAAAGATGCAGTGGGTTGAATTGTGATTGCATTCTGGTGGGAACGTTAACTTCCTGCTTTACAATTCACCTGGGAGCCAGCGTTTCCAGAATGGGTGCCTTCCTCATTCAAACCAAGTAGGAGACTCCCTTTCCTAACCCCAGGGGACCTTCCCAAAGGTGCCTAATTTTTGTTTCCAAAGCCCTAAACCCATCAAAGAGACTAAACATGGACTTCAGAGAAAGGGGAACCCCTGAGAGAAACTGAAAGATAGCAGACTGCATCTTCCCCAATCTCTGAGGAGTGAAGAGTCAACCTTGTGAGACCCGCCAGCAGGGGAAGCCTGTGACCTGCTCTCTGAAAGGGCTCTGAGAATGGGCCACATTTGCAGAAGACAGGCTGCATCCCATGCAGTGAGACGGCAGAGTCAGCTCACCTGTGCGATCTCTGCTTGGGGACAAGGAGTTTCTGAGCAATGATGAGGATGCAATCACAGAGGCTTTCCCAGTGCCCTGAGGACATAAAAGGCTCCCAGATGGGAGAACAGCTCCGGGGAGGAGAGATCTTTAAAAAATGATTGCCTGGTGGTGGAGACTTTGAGTTGCAATAAACAGGATTTATAGAAAATAAAAATGGTGGTAAGTGTGGCACACTTGAGTTATGGATTGATAGCTGTCTGCGTTATCCAGGCAGCGGTAGCTCTATTTCTGTTGAATTACTTTCTGTCCAATGAGATGGTGGCTTAAATTCCTCAGAACTTGACACTATTGCTTTTTGCCTTTTGCATTCAACTGTTGACCTTTACATCCAAGCAGATGATTGATTGCCACACCTTCTGCACGTCTCTTTGGTTCTCTGCTATTCTTACACACTCATAATAAGGCCTGGACATCTTTTAGGGAGATTAAAGGAATCTTAGGAATTCCCAGCCCTGAACCCTTAACTTAATATTTCAATTATTGATCGACCTTTTAGGAAATATTTTTATTTTCACTCAGAGTTTCAACGATCCTTTATCATTCTGGGTTTACCGGTGCCCAAATAATGTGGGGGTGTTTTGAGTTGAATCCTCCAGATTCATATGTTCTAACTCCCAGTGCCTCGGAACATGACTTTATTTTTAGAAAGAGTCATTATAAATGGAATTAGTTAAGTTGAAGTCATACGGGAGCAGGGTGGGGCCCATGATCTTATATGACTGGGGTCCTTATAAAAAGCAGAAATTTGAACACAGACACACAGGGCAAAAGCCAGGTGACTATGAAGGCAGAGATCAGGGTGATGCTTCTACAAGCCCAGGACAGCCCAAGATTGCCAGCAAACCACCAGAAGCAGCAGAGAGGCATGGAATAGACTCTTTTGCATGGCCTTCAAAAGGAGCCAACCCTGCTTACACCTTAGTCTTAGACTTGTAGCTCCTAGAATTGGGAGACAATACACTTCTATTGTCCGACCCATCCTCCTGCGGTATTCTTCTATGCCAGCCCTGGCAGACTAATACAGGGGGCTACCCATGCTTCTGAATGATGGGCCTGTGGAGGTCTATTTTAAGATGTGCATAAACCTAGAAATGGCTGTCAATAACCTGTCAAGGCAAAAATATAATAAATGTAAAAGTCTGTTTGTCTAGGATGAGATCAGGATGAGGAATTTGTTATTTGTTTTAGCGGTAAAATGGTAATGAGACCAAACCAGTTCTGTGAGTTAAATGTATCTTCAGACACAGGGGTTCCTGCTCATTCCATAGGGAGAATGGAACATTTTAAAAGTGCTTGCCTTTCTTGTTTGTTGCCAGGAAGTTTCATAATTTGTGGTACTAATCCAAGCCAGCTTGCAAAGCATTTAGCACAAGGGAAGCCTTTGTTTTTACATTAAGTCCTTCCCTTCTCTGTAGCATGAGTTCTGCAAGGCTTGGCATGTCTAAATTTGTTTTTGTGTGACCTTGGAGATCTACTCTGCAACATTAATTGCTAAGTATATATATATGTGGGTCATGGAGGAGAAAATCTAGGAGAAAAGATAATGAGAGGAGATAAATACAAAAATTTACATTACTTAATGGGATGGTTTTGATAATTGAACTTGGTGATGGATTGGGTAGATGTTGAGGAAAGAGAGTCCTTTATCTTTGTGGCTTAAACATATGTGTGGATGGATAGTGCCATTTACTGAAAGGAGGAAAGCTGCTAAGGGCATAGATTATAAGGAATTCGTTGCAAATATGTTAATTCTGTGATGCCCAATATATATTAAAGTATCAAGTAGGTTGTTGGATATATACATAAATCTGAGTGGCTGTACATTCAAATACTAGGAGTCATCAATGTATTATTAGTGTTTAAACCATGATACCTAAATAAGGTTACTTAGAGAAAGAGTAGCGAGAAGGCAGGAGGGCCGAGGACCAAAGAAGAGGAAAATTTGGCAAAGAAAACAGAATCAGGAAGAAAGACAGAGAATTGTGTCCTAGGAGCAAAAAGGGGAAAGTGTTTTAGGAGGTATGAGGTGCTCAAATGGCTAATTATGTTACTGGGAAGCTGACTGAGAGGACTAGAAAATTATCCATTGTGTCTGATTAAATGGAAATCAGAGGTAATCTTAACAAGATGAGTTTCAGTAGAGTAGTGAAGGGCAGAAGCCAGATTCAAAGAGAAAATTGGGAGGGGAATAGACTTTAGGACTACTGGCAGCCCTCCTCCCAGCTCTTGGGCAATTTTTTTTTCCAAAGAGAGAGAGAGAGAGAGAGAGATGAGGGAGCAGGAATGGAGGAAGAAGCACAGAGACAGTGGTACAGTGAGAGATTGCGGCAAAATTGGAACTCAGAGTCTAGGGCGCCTCTACTTCCCAGTTTAATGAAGCAATTAATTCTGTTATTTTTAAATTAATTAATTATTGAGATGGGAGTCTCACTTGTCACCCCAGCTGGAATGCAGTGGTGTGATTATAGTTCACTGCAGCCTCAAACTCCTGGGCTCATGCTACCCTCTCACCTCAGCCTCCTGGGTAGCTGGGTCTATAGGTAGGAGTCACTATGCCTGGCAAATTTTTTAAATTTTTTGTAGAGATACATCTCTCTGTGTTGCCTAGACTGGTCTTAAACTACTGGCCTCAAGCTATCCTCCTGCCTCAGCCTCCCAAATTACTGGGATTTACAGGCGTGAACCACTCTTCCCGGCTAATTCTCTTTATAATCTAAACCAATTTGCATTCAGTTTCTTTAACATAGCTGCAATGGTTCTGATAAACAGGGAAATTGGTAATATACCTAAGACTGGAATTTAGTATTAATTCTCCATCTAAAAAACTCGCTCTACCTCTTTTCTTGGTTGTAGCTATGGAAAAAAGGGCAGAGAAGGCTCACAGAGGTCAAAACAGAGTCAAATAGTTAGGCTGCCTCCACTCAAGGTACAGCTAGGACAGTGAGGCTCCCCTATCTCTGAGAAATAGAACGTGGATTTTCAATGGCTGGTGACAATTGCAAGTTTTCTTTCTTTGCCCTGGCTGTCTGGTTGTTCTCTGTATATTGGGCATGGCAGGGGTGGTAAATTTTTAATGTAGTTTTTAGGTGCCATATAATGAGAATTCTCAGCTGGATCTGATTGAAGGGGAGATGACTATAATTTGGACATATAAATGTGGAGCTGAATGCAGTAACTCAATGGGATTTTGACTTGTCTCCTTTTTGGAGATGGTGAGTGCCTTTTTGTATTAATACAGAATAGATACGTACATCATTTCAGGCAGGAGCACTTTGGGAAAAGCATATATTTTTGACCCTAACAGTGTAATTGTGCCAAACACCCAAGAGGTGGACTGTAATTTGCCCTGTTGTTATGCCTGCTTTCTCTGGAGAATGGCTTTTTTTTTCTCTGACTCTAATCTTGTAATAACTCTGTAGCTGTGAATCACAGTTTTTCAGGCAAGAGGGAATGACCTTTGAGTACATAATATAGGTTCAGTCAATGATGATATCCCATTTTCTTGACCATAAATATTGATCCTGGAGAAGTCATATGAACTAAGATGGGGCGAACAGAGTCCTTCCTAGATTTTTTCTGGAAGATAAATTACCTTACTATTGAGACCATGAAACTGAAAGTCTGTAAGTAACATTTCCTCCACTGTGTGAAGACAACTGTGTATAGTGGGAAATCATGAGGCCAACCCATTGGAGCAGCACCAAGATGTAGAGGTAGAAAGAAAGAGAATACTACAATTCTATTGGAGTGTCTGGAATCTAATAGTAAGTGAAACAACACCTACTTCTCACTTCCCAGTTATATAAGCCAATAAATTTTTGTGCATCTTTAAAAAAAAAGAATAAGATTGTAGGAGAGTGACAATAGTAGGCTAAGGGAAGATTTTAACAATTTTGGGAAAAGAAGAAAAGAAATGGAATGATAATGAAGGGGAAGGCAAGGGAGGGTCAGTGGACGACTTTTGCTCATAGATATCACTATGACGTTTTAATATGCTGAATGGATCCTCCAGGAAAAGTAAGGTAAAGAACCCAACATTTGAGAGGGTGATGAGGGTGCGTAAGTGATGGGGTTCAAAGCCACATGGAAGGGCCAGGCTTTGAGAGAATATTTTCCCCATTTGTTTGATAAGGATGGTTTCATCTCCAATCAATAGAAACTCAAAGAACTATATTAAGACCAGCTATCATTTCATAGAACAGTACAAGTTAAGTCTAGAGGTGAGGCAGTTTCGGCATTGGTTAAGTCAGTGGCTGAAGAATGTGGCCAAGATCATAGGTGCTACCCATCCTTTGCCCTACCATCCTTAATATGTTGGCTGTGTCATACTTGTATGATATCTGCAGCAATTCTAAGCATTATATGCAGTTGAAATAACACCCTGATAAAAAGAGATGCGCTTCTTCTGTGTGTCTTTTTAAAAACCTGGTAAAATCCTCCTCAAGCTCCAGGAGTATCTATTGCATTAAGTCGAGTATTGGGCTGTTGCACGTCCATGTCTACAATAATCCCTTATGTCTGGGAATGAGACCTACACAGCCAGCTTAGTTTAATCATGGTTCATCCTCTGGGGCCGACCAAGACCAGGCTCCCCTAAACACATGGCTGCTAGCTAATCCAAGTTGGGTTTGATTAGCAAGGGATAAATGGGGAAATAACTATTGGGAAATAAATTAGCAATGGACTTCTGCAGTAAGTTTGTATATTAGCTGGTGAGGGAATAGCCATCTAGCAGCTTCTAGTTTTTCAGAAAATTATTAATGAGATTGTCATTTGGGGTGAGGGGTAAGGGTATAGTTTTGAATAAAATGGAAGTATAAAATGATGTTTGAGGAAAAAATTGAAGGAAATAAGTAGTTCATGTCAGAAAGGAGGAAGGCCAATTTACTAGGAGAAAAAGGTAATGGCATTTTGCTTTCAGGACAAGATGAGTACCCATCTGAGATTTGTGCTTATTAATTTAAAATGAAAGTAGCCGAACCAATTTTGTGATTTTTTTTCTAATAACATTCAATGAATTATTGTAATGTTAACAATTTTATAAACTGGAGTGCTAACCAGAAGGTCATTTTATTTAGTTAGTTGTTTTAAATCTTTTTTTTTTTTTGGAGACAAAATTTCACTCTGTTGCCCAAGCTACAGTGCCCTGGGGTCAGCCTAGTTCACAGCAATGTCAAACTCCTGGGTTCAAGTGATCGTCCTGCCTCAGCCTTCCTAGTCACTGGCCCTACAGGCATCCACTACAATGCCACCTGGCCAATGTTTTCTATTTTAAGTAAAGACAGGGTCTCCCTCTTTCTCAAGATGGTCTCAAACTCTTGAGCTCAAACAATCCACCTGCCTCAGCCTCCCAGAGTGCTGGGATTATAGGCGTGAGTTACTGCGCCCAGGCCCCTCTAATTTATTTTTTAACAGAGGTAAAATTCATACAACACAAAATTAACCATTTTAAAATATACGGTTCAGTGCCATTTAGAGCATTCCCAATATTGTACAATCACAGACTCTCTCAATTCCACACTCTTTGATCATTCCAGAAGAACATTTAATGGTACTCCGTACCCATCACTGCTTTCACATCCTCTCCCACCCAGTCCCTAACAATCACAATCTGCTTTCTATCTCTCTGTATTTACTTATTCCAAATTCTTCATATGAAAGGAATGATGTAATATATGAACTTTTGTTTCTGGGTTTTTTCACTTAACATGTTTTTGAGGTTTTTCCAAATAATAGCAAGGATCAGTACTTCATTTCTTTAGGCCTGAATAATAATATTCCATTGAATGTACATAACACAATTTATCTGTTCATCTGGTGATGGACATTTGGTTTCTACCTTTTAGCTATTATGGATAATGATGCTATAAACATTTCTATACCATATGTTATAGATACATACTTTCATTTCTTTTTGGTATAATCCAGCAGGAAATTGGTAGAATATATGTTAATTCTGTATTTTAACTTTTTGATGAGTCACAATTTTTTTTCCACAATGCCTGCACCGTTTTGGATTCTTACCAGTGATGAACAAGGTTTTTATCTCTCCATAGCCTCACTAATACTTTTTGTTCTTCATTTTTAAAATTATAATAATTATAGTAAGTGTGAAATGGAATCTCATTGTGGTTTTGATTTGCTCTTCCTTAATGACCAATAATGTTGATACATCATTTGTGTATCTTCTTTGGAGAAATGTCTAAATCATTTACAATTTTAAAGTTGAGTTATGTGTCTTTTTGTTGTTGAATTTTAAGAGTTCTTTATATATTCTGTGTACTACACATTGACCAGATATACAGTTTGCAAATACTTTGTCCCATGCTGTAGGTTGTCCTTTTATTCTCTCGATTGTATCTTTTGCTTCATAAGTTTTTAATTTTGATTAAGTCTAACAACTATTTTTTTGCTTTTGCTTTTATTGTCAAAGAATCCATTGCTAAGTCTCAGTTCATGAAAATTCTCCTGTATGTTTTTAAATTATTTTATAGTTTGTGTTTATATATTTATATCATTGAATTTTTTTTTTTTTTGAATAAGTGTCTAACTATGTCACCCTCGGTAGAGTGTCACAGCTCACAGCAACCTCAAAGTCTTGGGCTTAAGCAATTTTCTTCCCTCGGCCTTCCAAGTAGCTGGGACTACAGGTGCCTGCCACAATGCCTGGCTATTTTTTTGGTTGTTGCAGTTGTCATTGTTGTTTAGCTGGCCCAAGCTGGATTCGAACCCAGCAGCTTCAGTGTATGTGGCTGGCACCGTAACCACTGTACTATAGGAGCCGAGCCATCATTGACTTATTTTAAGATCATTTTTCTTTATGGAGCGAGGTAGGGATCCAACTTTAATCTTTTGTATGTGGTTAACCAGTTGTCTCAGCACCATTTATTATCTTCTTTACCTGGTAAGTTTTCTTGGCACTCATGTTGAAAATCGATTAGCCATAGATCTTTGGGTTCATTTTTGAAGTCTCAATTCTGTTTCCCTGATCTATTTGTCTATCCTTCATCAAGTCTGATGCTATTTCAATTATTATAACTTTACCCTAAGTTTAACATTTAACGTTTGAAATTGGAGAATAAGAGTCCTCCAAGCTTTTTTTCTTTCATAAGATTATTTAGGCTATTCTGGGACTCTTAAAATTACATATGAATTTGAGGAATCACTTTTTCATTCTGAAAATAAAAGCCACTATAATTTTAACAGGGATTATGTTAAATCTGTAAGTTGCTTTGGGAAATATTGCCATCTTAACAATATTGAGATTTTTAATTAATGAACATAGGATGTCATTACATGTCTTTAGGTCTTTTTAAATTTCTTTGAATAGTTGTTTTATACTTAAATAGATTCCCAAATAAATTTAATAATAGTATATAGTTTATTCTTCAGATAGTATTGTGAATGAAAATGTTTTTATTGTTTCCTTTTAAGATTGCTTTTTGCTAGTTGTATCACTCATGCCTTTTTCTCCCTGTGTTTCTGATACTTTGAAATCTGGTGTTTTGTTGACCTTGGACAGCCTGGTCCTCCCATGGATAGTCAATTCTTAGAAATAGCAAATGACTTGCCTGAAGCGTGCGTTTTATATGCAAGGTAAACAATCTAAGGCCCAAATCCCCATCACCTTCCCTATTGGGCTCTCACACTCAGGGCCACTGTTCCATTGCCCTAATCACCCCAGGTTAAAGTACTGGACAACTGTGAACAGCCCCTATTCCCTAGAGTTCACTGAAATTTTCCAAACTAGCTGATCTCAAGCCTGCTTACCTGGACTCACCTGTCTCATCTTAAGAATGCCAGAATAAGAGACCATACTCATGTTTCCCCCTTACTTCCTTGGCCTCCTGAATGACTCTGATGCTTCCCTGTGTGGCCCCTGTGATCAGGCACGCTCTCTCCTCTGTATAACTGACAAACTATCTTTTCAATGGCAATCATCTCTTGATCTGAGGCCTCACTTCACCTGAAAAATAATAATAAAACCTACACTTTAAAGCTTTAGACCACAGGTATGTACAAATACAAACTGATTTTTCTCTGGTTATCTTCTGCTCTGCAACTCCATCAAATTTGTTTGATAGCTCTACGTGTGTGTGTGTGTGTGTGTGTGTGTGTGAGTGGGTGTGGGGATTGTTTGAAATTTTTCTGTAAGTAGAATAATGTCATTTTCAAATATAAATAGTTTTACTTTGTTTCCAACTTGAATGTTCTTATAGCTAATTTCTCTGGCTAGGACCTACAGTATAGGGTTAAACAGAAGTGGTGAAAGCAGACATCTTTTCTTGCTCTTGACCTTAGTAGGAAAACTTTCAGTCTTCCACCATTGAGTATGATTTTTACAAATGTCCTTTATCTTATTGAGGAAATTTTCTTTACCCAATCTGATAAATGTTTTTTATAACAAAAGTGTGTTGCATTTTGTCAAATGATTGTTTTGCACCTCTTGAAATGATTATGTGGTATTTTCCCCTTTTTTCTATTAATGCAATGAATTACATCGTTGATTTTTAAAATATTGAACCATTCTTGCATCCCTAGGATAAATTCCACATGGTCATAGAGTATAATTTTTTTAATGTGCTGTTCGACCCCGTTTGCTAATATTTTGACGAGGATTTCTGCTTCTCTATTCATAAGGGATATTGGGCTATAGTTTTCTTATAGTAACCTTATCTGACTTTGGTATTAGGACAATATATCAAGAAATATTTCCTTCTCTTCTATGTTTTAGATGAATTTTAGTAAGATTAGTGTTAATTCTTTTTGAAATATGGGGTAGTTCCTTGACTGCAGTAGCATATCTATTGCTGACAGTTGTCCCCTTTGAGATAGAAGCTGGCTTGCCTGTCATGTTGGCTCAGACTGGAACTATCTTCCAATAGGTTCTTGCACAGATGAGGTAATTCCCCAATTGCATGAAAAAGGGGTGGTGCTGAGACTAGGGCCCCCTTAAGTCTGCTGTCAGACAGAGGATAGAGAGCCCCATCTTCGCTCAGAGGGGTGCATTTCACCAAGGACATTCCTGCACTAATAAGATAATGTGGAACTCCCATCTCCTATGCCTAGGTCAATTTCTTGTGAACTTCCTAGGCCTCAATTCCATGAAAGGACTGTATCCATTCATTGATAACATTCATTCACCTTGCCCCTGGCGGAAGGGACTGTATTCATTCATTTCCTGGCCAAGGAACCCATACACCTATATATATCCTGAGACTAAAAGCCTAAAGGGGGAGACGGGGAAAGACCTGGAGAGAAACAGAGAGAGCTTTTCTCTCCCCACTTGAGTTCTCTGTCTCTACCAGGAGCTTTAGTGTTTTCTGTATTTTTTTCTATAAATAAATTCTGTCTTACCACTATGGACTATGTTAAACAGTTTGATGAAAAATATTTCAGATTGTGTACGAAACCAGCACATTGTACCCCTTGATTGCACTAATGTATGCAGTTGTGATTTAATAAAAAAATAAAAAAGAAAGTACATGCCACCCTAAAAAAAAAAAAAAAAAAAATAGAGTGAGTTATGCTTGTCTCTTGAGATTGACTTTAATTCTGGCATTAGTGAGTAAATTCTCAAACTCCAGAAACTGAATTAGTTACCCAAGAGCAGGTTGCTGTAAAGTAAGGCTACCTCTCTTATTTTATTCCTTTAAAACAGATCCCCTATCCCTTTTATAACAAATAATGAAAACACTTGGCAGAAGCTGCTGCCATGTCCTTGGACTTCCCAACCTTCAGAACCATAAGCCAAAATAAACTTCTTTCTTTATAAAAAAAAAATAATAATAATAATAAAATAAAATTCTTGATCAAGAACTCCATACAGCAATTTCAAAACTAACAGTTGATATTCCAAAGTTACCTTCAGGGAACCAAATGCAAATTTTCACAAATTTTCTTTGAAAATAATTTAGAAGTTTTATCAATTACTCTCTTATGCTACTTGTCTTAAAATAATGCCCCTAATTCCCTACCACATTACCTGAGCAGTTCACATAAATCTCATAATATTATCCTTTTCCATGGATGCATCGGCCGAGCAGCACTGGTGTGCAGAGAGCTGCTGCCCCTTCCCACTCACCCCAATGGTGCCGAGCTCTCCCCTGTCTGGGATAAGCTCTCCCTCCCACTGGAGGTCGTCACAAACTGACACCTAAGCAAACTGGAGAAGCTAAAGTCACCTTTGGCAGCAGAGAGTTCATGGTAGCCTCTAGAAATAACCTAAAATTGGGTGGTGCCGGTGGCTCAAGGAGTAAGGCACTGGCCCCATACACCAGAGGTGGTGGTTTCAAACCCAGCCCCGGCCAAAAAAAAAAAAAAAGAACCTAAAATTACCACACTTATTTCAGTATAAGGACTAGATGAGGTTTTTCCCATGGAGTGAATGGGGGTCACAGGGAGAAGAGCAAAACTGAAACCCCATTAAGCCCCAGGCAAGTGGGTGGAATGGGATGGCCGGGTTCTCCACCAAGGTCAGTCTGTGTAGAGAACAGCTTTGGAGAACCAAGGCAGAGGACAGGTGTTGGCCGGCTGAGCAGGGGCCCCACAGGAGGTGTGAAAGAATTCCCCAGGAATTCAAGAGGGTCAGGCTAAACTTCCACCAGGCTCTAAGACCCCCAAAAGAAAAAGGTTAGTGGACGGTTAGGAAACTTGTGGAACCCCTTTCCTCTGCCTTTCTCAGGCCTCTTCAGAAACCATTCCAAAGTGGGGTGTGGGGGGGTGTTACCAGGCGGGGAAGGAGCAAAGACCCTGCCCCCTCCTTCCTCCCCCCAACGCAGGCTCCAGTGAGGAGGGGTGGGGTGGTGAGTATGTGTCTGTGAGACCGGAAATTGAAATACTAGTTAATATAGTAAACTAGACAGCTTTAAACACTAAATTGAGACTATGTTTGGAACCTAACATCACCAGAGGGCTCTTTGTCACCTTGACGGGGTGGATGAGCTGATGTGCTATGAGGTGAGCCCTGGCCTCATCTGTCATCTCTCACATGGAAGGATCATCCTCACCATAGGTATTTTAAGGAACAATGGAAAACAAAAATAAAGTTGATTTACTTCTCTAGAGTTCCACGTGTTCAGTGTGTCAATTTTTATTTTTACATCGAAGAGAAATTACATTAAATGAGAGAGTCCCTTTTCACACATTGGGATTTGGGCTCTGTTTTTAATGTAATAAATGTAGTGTGTTGAAAACAAATCAGTAATACTGACATTAATAATAGAGTGTGCTGCTTGGCTGTTTCTATGTTCAATCTATGTTTCTATTTTCCTTAGTGACATCAATGTAGAAGTTGCTTTTTCTCAAAAGTAGAAGATATAAAATTGTCTTTTTTGTGATTAAAGTTCTCTATACAAATATCCATCGTATATCATTAACAATTAGAGAATTAAAGTTAGCTTAGTAACACAAAATACAAAATACATAGAAATAATTCTTCAGAAGTATATGGTATTTCCACATGGAAAACTTCTAATTATTATTGAAAATATAAAAAGACACATGTCTTTCTTCTTCAGAGAGGCTTCTGTTCATGTCTCTTGCCCACAATGAAATGGGATCACTAGTTCTTTTCTTATTAATAAGTTTGAATTCTCTGTGGATTCTGGTTATTAAACCCTTGTTGGAAATATAACCTGCAAAAATCCTCTCCCATTCTTAGGGCTGTCTACTTGCTTTACTTACTTTGTTCTTGGAAGTGCAGAAGCTTTTTAGTTTGATCAGATCCCAGTAATGTATTTTTGATGTTGCTTCAATTGCCCAGGGGGTCCTCCTCATAAAGTATTCTCCCAGGCCAATTTTTTCAAGTGTTTCCCCTGTACTTATCCAAGAATTTTTATAGTTTCATGTCTTAAGTTTAAATCCTTTAACAAGTGAGAATCATTTTTTGTTAGAGGAGAAAGCTGTGGGTCCAGTTTCAGTCTTCTGCAAGTTGCCAGCCAATTCTCCCAGCACCATTTGTTCAATCCCCCAATTTATATTTTTGATAGGCTTATCAAAGATCAAATGCCAATAAGTGTCTGGGTTCATCTCTTGGTTTTCAATTCTGTTCCATACATCTACCTCTCTATTTTTGTGCCAGTACCAAGTTGTTTTGATCACTATAGATTTATAGTATAATCTGAAGTCTGGTAGCGTGATACCTCCTGATTTGTTTTTATTTCTGAGTAATGTCTTGGCTATTCAAGGTTCTTTCTGTTTCCATATAAAATTAATTGTTTAAAAAATTACTAATTGTTCCAGATCTTTAAAGTATGACAGAGGTACTTTAATAGGGATTGCATTAAATCTGTAGATTGCTTTGGGAAGTACAGACATTTTAACAATGTCGATTCTTCCCAGCCATGACCATGGTGTATTTTTCCATTTTGTTAATATCTTCAGCTATTTCTTTTTTCAAAGTTTCATAGTTCTCTTTATAGAGATCTTTCACATCCTTTGTTAGATACACTCCCAGATACTTCATCTTCTTTGGCACTATTGTAGAGGGAATAGAGTCCTTGATCTACAGACACATGAAAAAATGCTTATCATCTTTAATCATCAGAGAAATGCAAACCAAAACCACTTTGAGATATCTTCTAACTCCAATAAGAGTAGCCCACATCACAAAATCCCAAAACTATAGATGTTGACGTGAATGTGGAGAAAAGGGAACAGTTCTGTACTGCTAGTGGGAATGCAAGCTAGGACATTCTTTTTGGAAAGAATTTTGGAGAACACTCAGGGATCTAAATGTAGACCTGCTGTTTGATCCTGCAAGTCCTCTACTAGGTATATATCCAGAAAACCAAAATATATCCAGAAGACCAAAAACTCAATTGGCAATAAAGATACATGCACCTGATTGCTCATTGCAGCTCAATTCATAATTGCCAAGTCTTAGAAGAAGCCCAAGTGCACATCAACCCATGAATGGATCAATAAATTATGGTATATGTATACCATGGAATATTATGCAGAATTTTAAAAAGATGGAGACTTTACGTCTTTTATGTTTACATGGATGGAACTGGAAAATCTTCTTCTTCTTAGTAAAGTATCTCAGGAATGGAAAAAAATATATCCAATGCACTCAGTACTACTATAAAACCAATTTATAATCACTCACACTTTCATATGAGAGATATGAAAATGAATGAAAGATGAATCACAACTATGGCCCAGGATGAGGAAGGGAATGGGAAAGGAGGGAATTGGTTCCATAGAGGGAGGATTAACATTGGGACCACACCTATGGAGCATATTCAAGTGTACAAGTCAAATCTATCAATTATTGAACACAAATGTCTTAACACTGTGATTAAGTAAATGAGGTGAGAGCTATATTAATTAGTAGGATGTAAGCACTCCAATTTGTACAAATAATCATCACATTGAATCTCACAAAGGCATAAATGTATTCATGATCTATGTATATATGACTTAATAAAAAAAGACATGTCTGTATATATTGCAAAATTGTTATTATTTTTTTTAATAATCTACAAAAGTATATTATATAAAATTGTCTTTTAAAACTTCAAGCTTCTATGGACTAGTTCAGAATAATCTCACATTATATATATCACATACCCACTTTTCTTTCTTGCTTTCTTTCTTATTTTATTGTTCAGTTTTCATTTAGGTTACAAAGAATTAGGTTACAGTGATTGCATTTGTTAGATAAAGTTCCTCTTATAATTGTGGCTCACCTCAAGAGGTGTGCCATAACCAAGTTTTTGTTTCATTAATTTTCTCAATGATTCTTTTGTTTTCAATTTCATTATTCTCTAATTTAATTTTGGTTATTTCTTTTCTTCTGCTGGGTTTGGGATTAGATTGTTCTTCTTTTTCCAATTCCATAAGATGTTTCATGAATCTGTTAATGCTCTCTCTTTCTGTTTTTCGAATGTAGGCATTTAATGAGATAAATTTCCCTCTTAAGACTGCTTTTGCCATATTCCGCAAGTTTTGGTAACTTATGTCTTCACTGGTGTTATGTTTGGAGAATTTAACGATTTCCTCATTTATCTCTCTCTTCCTGAACCCAATTCTCATTCAGCATAAGGTTGTTTAATTTCCAAGTCTGTGTGGGGATGAATGTTTTTGTTGGAGTTGAGGTCCACCTTTATTGCCTTGTGGTCTGATTCTTTTTATCTTTGTTTAGTTTCTGTTTAGAGGATCTGTCCAGATGTTATGGGATATATATTGCTCAGACCTATCAAAGTCTGCTTCATAAATCTGGGAGAGTTTAAGTTGGATGCATAAATATTTGAAATTGAAATGTCTTCTTGTTGTATTGTTCCTTTGACTAGAACAAAGAGTCTACCTTTCTCTTTCCTAATTTTAGTTGTTTTAAATCTGCTTGTATCTGAAAATAAGATTGCAATCCCTCCTTTTTTCTGACTTCCATTTGTTTGAAATACTGTTTTCCATCCCTTAAGCCTGAGTCTTGATTTGTCCATCAGGGCTAGGTGTGTCTCCTGGAGACAACATATGATGGCTTGTGCTTTTTTTATGCAGTCAGCCAGCCTGCACCTCTTCAGTGGTTAATTCAGTCCACTGACATTTACTGAGAGAACTGATAAGTGTGGTGAAGTTCTATTCATCTTATTTTGTGAAAGTCTGTTGTGTAGTTTTCTCCTTTATGCCATTGTGGAAGCTACCTTTGACCTTTAGCTTCTGGATGTTTGCTTTGCTGGTGGTCCATTGTGATGGTCAGTGTTGAGAATAGGTCTACGTATTTCCTATAGAGCTGGTCTTATTGTGGCCAATTTTCTCAGTGTTTGTATATCCACAAAAGATTTGATTTCTCCATCAATTTTGAAGCTTAGTTTAGCAGGACACAGAGTTCTGAGCTGAAAATTGTTTTGCTTCAGAATATTGAAGGTGGATGATTATGCTCTTCTGGCTTGAAAGGTTTCCTTTGAAAAGTCTACTGTCATCCTAATGGCTCTGCCTCTGTAAGTCAGTTGGTGCCTTCTCCTGGCTGCTTGCATAATGTTTTCTTTCATCTTGACCTTGGACAGGTTCATTACAATGTGTCTTGGAGAGGCTCTGTCAGAGTTGAGATAACCCGGGGTTCAATATCCATGTGAAAGGTGTCAGGGTCTTTAATAAAACTTGGGAAGTTTTCATTTATGATGGTCTGCAGTTGGGCTTCCATTTCTTTGGGACAATCTTCTTCCCCTTCAAGAATTCCTACTATTCATATGTTTGAATGCTTCATGGAGTCTCATATTTCTCTAAGCATCCATTCTGCTCTGTCTTCTTTTCTGCTTCTTTAACTACCTAGGTTACCTTGAAAACTTTATTTCTAGCTCTGAGGTTCTTGCTTCCCTATGGTCTAACCTATTTTTTATACTTTCTATGGAATCTTTACATTTCCTGATTGTCTCCTTCATTTCCTTAAGTTCCACCATATCCCTTCTCTTGTTCGACTTTTGGTTCTGTCTTTCCATTTTCTTGTCCATTCCTTTTTTATTGTCTTTGTCATCTTTATTTTAAATTCCACACTGTCAAGTCTATTAATTCTTTATAGGTGGAGTTTTCTGCAGGAGATACCTCAGGGTCCATTGGAGGAGTTCCTCTGTTTTGTTTTTTCATATTGCCCCAATTTTTCTGTTGGTTCCTCCACATGGGTTCTTTCTTCTTGTTCACCTCCTTGTCCTCCGTTTTCCTTCTCACTGCCTCCTTTACTTCAAATTACCTTGTCTCAGAGCTTAGGTCTTGAAGTGGCCTCAGGCTGACCAAAGCCAAACTCTTCCTTCTGACCAAATAAACAGAAGTCCTTGCAACATAATAGTATGTTGTAATATGCCATCACCATGACACCAGGTGGCCCTGTAGGTTTTTTTCGGAGACAGAGAGCATAGCCAACAACCTCTATGGTCTTTATTCCAAACTTAGCTGCCTTTGGTGATCACCTGATTGTTTTCCTCAACTTTCAGATCCTGCCAGGAGGGAATCTTAAAGTTCACTAGAATCCTTCAGAGGCAGGTCTCATGATGCCCCTTCACTCCATTTCCCATGGGATACCAGAGTCCCTCAGTCTGTCCTAAGAGTGGAGTTCTGATCTCAGCAGGTGGAATTAAGACAGCTGTGCTTTAGGCCCCTTTTAAGAACTTCTCATGGCCTTCCCATAATGACAGTCTCCTGGCCACCAAGACCTTCTCATTATGGCTGCCTTGCCAGCCACCAAACCTATGGGAAATCCACTCCAGCCATCATTCAAATCTGGTTGCTGTATACTGTTTGAGTCTTCCCACTCTCCCAAGCTTTCCACTCAATGCACAGCTTCCTCCAACAACTGAAAATTCCAGAAAGTCTTCCTCTCGTCCCAGACTTCTGTGGGCAGCCAACTGATCCCACGTGCCTAATTCATCAGATTTCCACCACTCCAGGTCATAGGCTGTATCTAACTCATCACTTCCTTGCTATGTTCCCTGAGCTATGACTCTTCCCAACCCAGGTTTAGCTGGGTTCTCTCTTTTCCCCCAGCTGTTCTAGGAGAGCTCAACTGAATGATATTTCTAATCCGCCAGTTTGCTCCACCCCTACATACCAACTTTTTGCTCTTTAGATGCCAGTTTTAATTCATTGCCTCAACAATAGCATAAAATTATTCTAGTTGTTTGTAAATTAGGTTTATTATGCTATTATGCTCACATCTATAATCCTAGCACTCTGGGATGCTGAGGCATGTGGATCACTTGAGCTCAGGGATTTGAGACCAGCCAGAACTAGATCAAGACCTAATCTCTACTAAAAATAGAAAAGAAAAAAGTTACCTGGGGGGTTGGTCACCTATAGACCCAGGTACTTAGGAGGCTGAGGCAAGAGGGTTGCTTGAGTCCAAGAGTTTGAGGTTGCTGTGAGCTATGACACTAGAGCACTCTAGCCTAGGGCAACAGAGTGAGACTTTGTCTCAAAAAATAATAAAATAAAATCTGTATTAATTTTATTTCTAAGCCAGTTGTTACTGAACTAACAAGGAGAATATCTGTTCATTGCTTATTTACTATGATATTTACTGTTAATTGTAAGCTACTCAGTATATCAGCTTCTAAAATGCATGCACTACAGATTCCTCTAATGCAGACTCTTTTGTATTTGCATAAATGACAGTTCTAACCTTGTGCTGACTCATTTTTCTTTATACTTGCCTCTGATTCAACTATCACAGGCTTTCTTTTCACAACAAGCCTTAAAATACTTTGGCCTTCTCTTGGCATAAATGAAAACAAAAATACAAATGCAATTTGGGGCACCAAAATCATATGAAAGTACTCAGTTATGAAATAGTCATCCAAAAGATCCAGAATATGTATTTATACATATTTGAACATGTGTATTAGATTAGTCTATGGTCCCCATGTCCCCAGTTTAAAAAGCACTACTTATTAGAAAGGCATTTGTATGTAAGGAAGATGAGAACATTACAATCTAGAATCAAGTTAACAACTCACCTAACTTCCCTTTGCAGCAGTTTTTTTGTCAGTACAATGGATTAAAATGACACATCTTCTACCTTATCAAGATGAGCTTTTCAAGAAGAGAGGTGTCTTGAGGTGACATGCCACATAAAGGGTCAAAGAAATGTTTTGTGAATTTAAATATAAATAATGCAAGGATGATTTGTCATGTTCTGTCACAGAAAGCAAGATGCTTACTTGAGTCAATCTAAAAATAAAGTCATTTGACAAGAATGAAATGTTTACCTTGCTCATCATCGTGTTTGAAAGATGAAGAGGCAGGGAGTGTAACTTATTTACGGATATACCCTGTTAGTCCACCAAAGTTTCCCTTGATGAGCATTTCTTATTTCTTTCAATTGCTTAACAATTGCTTATGTGTTTCCTTTCCAACTGGAAATTCAGGAAAATGTTTTCAGAGTAGATGTACTTTTTCTGTCAGTTAAATCAAGAAGACTCAGATCTGGTTATAATTCTATGTAACAGCAAAGAGATCATTTTTTTAGTTGCTTCAAATCCTATAACTATTTGATTCCTTTTGTCCAGAAGATCACTTTATACATGTTGAGTCTTATAATATT
This sequence comes from Arctocebus calabarensis, assembly GCA_963573935.1. Classification (NCBI taxonomy): domain Eukaryota; kingdom Metazoa; phylum Chordata; class Mammalia; order Primates; family Lorisidae; genus Arctocebus; species Arctocebus calabarensis. The sequence goes on from CAUYON010149458.1 coordinate 24,741, forward strand.
TGGTCAGTTCTAATCTTTTGAGTTCCGATGATATAAATTTGGAACATTACTTTATCCTGTACTGACCATAGTAAGTCTTACAAAAAGTTCACTACAAGGCAGATTTCATTTCCCAAACTTCCAAGAGTAGAAGGGAAATATGAAATACATTCTAAGACAAAAAGAAAAATCATCCTATCTACTTTGAATTTTAAATGAAGAAATGTGATCTTATCATCATAGAAACATGTATAACAGGGGAAAAAATTGTCATTTTCTTCACAACTCTTTTCTCCTATTGAACATCAGAGATAGCATAAAATATGTAATGGATAGAATAACAAATATAGAAGAAATTGCAATGTCTTTCAATAATCTAGGGGAACTTTCTATGGTAATGTGATTGTAATTGAAAAAAAAGAATGTCAAATTATTTCATGGGTTAATGAAAAACTCCATCAGTCTTCTGCAAAAAAAATTGTGAATAGGTGAAATAATATAAACGACAATTTTGAAAGATGAATATGAATCACCAAAAGTTATTTTAAAAAGTCTTTTCTTCTTCCTCTTCCCCCACCTTAATTGAAGAAAACTTTTCTTTTTTCAAGCTCTCCTGAGTTAGGTCATGCAACCATTAATTCCTAAGTTATTTTTTTGATAAGAATAAGTATTCTTTCCCTGAATCATCCTTTTGAACTCATTCATTTGACACATTGGGGTTTTGGCTCTGCCTTTATAAAAGATCATAAAAATGTTTTTTAATTTTTTATTAACTCTAGATAACATGTACCAAAGATAGGAACATAGGACTTAATCCTCCCTTGGCTAGCTGGGTGGCCTCAGACCTCAGCCTCCTTATCTCCAAGTATAAATATTAATACCTTATCTTCATGAAGCCAGGCAGCTATGCCAAATCACCTCCCACATTTTATTTCTAACTCTAAATTATTTCTACCTCTAGTTTCTAGATTTTCTATGATTCTGCCTACATTTAAGTTATTACCTGACTATATTAAACTGAATGTGTCATCAAAAGATCACAGGACATATTTACCAGGTTTTTTGTGGTGTGGGAGTAGACTCAATTCTTTTCTTTTTTTTTTTTTTAGAGACAGAGTCTCATTTTATTGCCCTTGGTAGAGTGTGGTGGCGTCACAGCTCACAGCAACCTCAAACTCCTGGGCTTAAGTGATTCTCTTGCTTCAACCTCCCAAGTAGCTGGGACTACAGGTGCCTGCCAGAACACCTAGGTATTTTTTTGTTGCAGTTTGGCTGGGGCCATGTTCAAACTCGCCACCCTTGGTATATGGGGCTGGCGCCCTACTCATTGAGCCACAGGCGCCAGCCGGGCTCAATTATTTTCTACTACACCCCTCCTAGAGTCTGCTTGTGGCTGACCTCTGCGTCTTTAACTCAGCTCAGCCTGTGCTCTGGCTTTCCGGGTCTTGAGCTTTCTCTTAGGCATGCTCTCTGAAAGGCCAGTGTGAGGAGATGACACATGCAAGGTGGTAGCAGTAATTAGTGTTTATGGTTTCAAAGTAAGAGGACTAGAGCAGCTTCCTGAACTAGTGTGAAATTTTTCTTACTGCTAATGGGAAGAATGAGGACATAAGCCAGAGAAATGCATACACTAAGTAAAAAGTGGTTGAATTAGTTAAATTACATTAAATGCAATAGCGCAAAGCAGATTAGTCCTATATGTCTTGTTCCTTATGTGTACAGATTGGAAAAATTCACTAAGAAAGTACATGAAATTAGAAACATGGGCCACGCACAGTGGCTCACGCCTGTAATCCCAACACTCTGGGAGGCCAAGGTGGATTGCCTGAGCTCATAAATTTGAGACCAGGCTGAGCAAAAGTGAGACCCCTGTCTCTAATAAAAATAGAAAAACTGCTGGAGGGTAATTGGTGGGATCACACCTAGGGTGAATCTTAGAAGGGTACAGGTGAAACTTACTAAATGTAGAATATAAAGGGCTTAACACAATAACTAAGAAAATGCCATGAAGGCTATGTTAACCAGTTTGATGAAACTATTTCAGATTGTATATGAAACCAGCACATTGTACCTCATGATTGCATTAATGTACACAGCTATGATTTAATAAAAAAAATAAATAAAAATAAAATAATAATAATAATAAAAAGGCTAAAACACACCCATTTAAAAAAAATTAAAAAAATAAAAATAGAAAAACTAGCTGGGTGTTGTGGTAGGTGCCTGTAGTCCCAGCTCCTTGGAAGCCGAGGCAGGAGGACTGCGTGAGCCCA
>CAUYON010149461.1:0-21550 GCA_963573935.1 Arctocebus calabarensis
TGGGGACTCCGATTCAGTGTAGACTCATGGACAGTCCATGCCTTCCTGTGTTTTCAGCCACTGTGGGGGCCTCTCCCTCGCTTCTGTCTGTACTGTTTCTGTTGACATGCAGGCTGCATGGGGCCTTCAGTGCTTGGTGTACCTACAATCTGGGTCACTACAGGAACCTTGGGTGCTCTTTTCCAGGCTCTAAAGTTCATTTCACACTGGTGCATTGAGGAAGCTAGAGTATCACAAAGGCTCTCAGACTGCGGACAGACACTCGGGTGCTTGGTAAAGCCTGGCAGGAGGTGGGACAGGGGCTTCTTGAGCTCCAGGCTGCAGGTACGCCTCCCTTCCTCCTCCTCCCAGGGCTTCCCTGGTGCGTCTCCATTAGCCTGATAGTTCATCTCAAACACACAAACAGCTTGGACTCACTGCCAGGAGGGACCATGATTTCCAGGATTCCAAACCAGAGAAGATGGGGTTGGTGCATTTTGTCCATCAGAATCAGCAGAGCCTCGAAAGCTAGAAAGACTATTAGGAGAAAACAGTGGGCCTGGCCCGCAGCAGGTGCTGAATGGGTTGAACAAACGAATGACTGAGGGGGACTTGGTCTTGCATCCTCCATGCTGCTCAGAGGGCAGGGGTTTAACTGTGTTCTGGAACTCACACTTCTAAAATTTTAAAATGTTAAGTGAATATGCATATTTTTGCTGCAGGGCTTGAGTCAGGTCTAAAATGTGCCTATCACCCGAATAGAGTTTAGAGTTCATTGTTCCTGTTAGGTGTGTTTTTGCCTCTTCCCTCCTCCCTCTCTGATTTCCAGTGACTTTTACCCGCTCTGTGCACACATGTGCCCATCAGTTAATTTCAGTTTATTAGAGAGTACATGTGGTGCTTGCTTTTCCTTTCTTGAGATACTTCACTTAGGACAATTGTCCCTTGTTCCCTCCAAATTGCTACAAAAGGCATTAAGTCATCTTTTTTATGACTCCATGGTTTGTGTATATCACATTTTGTTGATTCAACACATGAACTGATGGGCAATTGGGTTGATTCCACATCTTGCAATTGTGAATTGTGCTACAATAAACATTCAAGTGCAGGTGTTCTTTTTTTTTTAATTTTTTTTTTAGAGACAGAGTGTCACTTTGTCAGCCTCAGTAGAGTGCTGTGGCGTCACAGCTCACAGCAACCTCCAGCTGTTGGGCTTAGGCGATTCTCTTGCCTCAGCCTCCCTAGTAGCTGGAACTACAGGTGCCTGCCACAACGCCCGGCTATTTTTGTATTGCAGTCTGGCCAGTCTGGGTTCGAACCTGCCACCCTCGATATATGAGGCTAGTGCCCTACTCACTGAGCCACAGGCACCACCCAGGTGTTCTTTTTAATAGGAAGGCTTCTTTTCCTTTGGATAGATACCCAGTAGTGGGATTGCTGGATCAAATGGTAGGTCTACTTTTTAGTTCTTGAGAAATTTCCATCCTGTTTTCCAAAGAGGTTGTACCAATCTACAGTCCAGGCAACAGTATATAAGCATTCTTTTCTCTTTGCATCCATGCCAGCATCTATTGTTTTTGGACTTTTAAAGTCATTCTAACAGGAATAATGTGATTGATTATTGTGGTTTAAATTTGCTTGTCCCTGCTGATTAGTGATGTTGAGTATTGTCTATCTTTTCTTAAAGAACTTCTGTTCATGTCTTTTGCCCACTTTTTAATGGGATTGTTAGTTGTTTTCCTTGCTGACTTGTTTGAGTAGTTTTGTTCTTGCTGGTTTGTTTAAAATCTTTATAGATTCTAAATATTAGCCATTTATTAATATCTAGATATTAGCTAGAATGTATAGCTTACATATATTTTCTCGTCTTGTTCCAGTTCTTCGTGGAAATCCTCTTCCCTCTTTGTGGGAATCCACTTTTTCTCTTTCAGTTGATGTTGGTTGTGTGTTTGTCATAGGTGGCTTTTATAATTTTGAGATATATTCCTTCTGGGCCTAGTTTGTTGAGAGTTTTTATCATGAAAGGGTGCTGGATTTTGTTGAGTGCTTTTTATGCATCTATTGAGATGATTATATGGTCTTTGTTTTTTCTTCTGTTCGTGTGGTGAATCATATTTATTGATTTACATGTGTTGAACCATCCTTGCATTCCTGGAATGAAGCCCACTGGGTCATGGTAGACTCTTTTCTGATGTGTTGTTTAATTCAGTTTGCTAGTTTTTTTTTGAGGATTTTTGCATCTATATTCATAAGGTGTATTGGTCTGTAGTTTTTTTTTTTTATTGTGTCATTACCTGGCTTTGGTATCTAGGTGATACAGGCTTTACAAAATGAATTCCCTCCTTCTTAACGTTATGGACTAATTTCTGCAGTATGAGTACCAGTTCTTCTTTGAAGGACTGGTAGAATCTGGCTCAGGGATTTTTTGTTTTTGTGATTGGAAAACTTTTCATTACTGTGTCAATCTCACTGCTCTTTATTGGTCTGTTCAAGGGTTCTGTTTCTCCCTGAATGAGTCTTGGAAGGTTGTGTGTTGCCAGGAATGTGTCCATTTCCTATATGTTTTCTAGTTTCTGTATATAGAAATTTTCATTGTATTCATGGACGTTGTTTTGTATTTCTGTGTTATAATTTGTCATGTGTCCTTTTTCATTTTTTTTTTTTTTTTTTTGGCCAGGCCTGGGATTGAACTCACCACCTTTGGTATATGGGGCCAGCACCCTACTCCTTTGAGCTATAGGTGCCGCCTTCCTTTTTCATTTCTGATTGAGCTTATTTGGGTCCTTTTTCTTCTATTCCTAGTTATTCTAGCAGGAGGTCCATCAATCTTCTTTATCTTTTCAAAGAACCAACTTTTTGTTTCACTGACTGTATTACTTTTTTGTTTTACATTTCATTTAGTTCTGCTCCAAACTCTATTATTGTTTTCTTTTGCTGGCTTTGGATTTGGTTTGTTCTTCCTTTCCTAGTTCTTTGAGGTGTGATATTAGGTTGTTAATTTCTGATCTTTCCAACTCTTGAGGTGGGAATTTAGGTCTATGTATTTTCCCCTTAGGAATGCTTTTGCTGAGTCACAGATTTTGATAGCTTATGTGTCTCATTTATTATTCACTTCAATGAATCTTTTGATTTCCCTCTTAATTTCATTATTTCTTTTGTTTTGGAGACAGAGTCACACTTTGTTGCCCTTGGTAGAGTGTTGTGGCATCATAGCTCACAGCAACCTCAAACTCTTGGGCTCAAGCAATTCTCTTGCCAAAGGCTCCCAAGAAGCTGGGACTACAGGTACCTGCCACAATGCCCAGTTATTTTTAGAGACCAAGTCTCACTCTGGCTCAGGTTGGTCTCGAACCTGTGAGCTCAGGCAATCCACTAGCCTTAGCTTCCAAGAATTGACCCTATAATTATTAAGTAGCAGGTTAATTTCCATGACTTTTTGTAGAATTGGGTGTTATTCTTAGAATTGATTTCTACTTTTAATCCACTATGATCTGAGAAGATACAGGGTATGATTTCAATCTTTTAAACTTTATTAAGGCATATTTTGTGGCATAAGATATGATTAATCTTGGAGAATGTACCATGAGAAAAATGTATATTGATTGAGTTGATGAGAAAAATGTATATTCAGTAGTTTGGGGATAGAATGTTTTGTCAGTACCTGTTAGGTCCATTCATTGTAGGGTCCCATTTAAGTCCAGTGTTTCTTGTTATTTTCTGCTTTGATGATCTGTCTAGCTCTGATGGTAGGGTGTTGAAGTCCCCAACAATTATAATACAATTATTTATTTCTTTGCTTAGTGGAAGTTTTACACTTTCACAGGAACATCAGAAAATTAGAGTGGGAGATTAGGTATGAATGTGGAGGTTGAGGGGGCCTTGAACGCCTGACAGGCAAGGATTGAGTGGAGGAGCTTAGGATGGCTACTGTGCAGGGGGAGGTGCACAGGCACATCCCAGGTCTGCAAGTCTCTGGTGGGGGCTTCTTATGCCACAGGGATATGACTGGTCCTCTCTGGGTCCAAGGTAAGGATCAGTGGGATGAACTTACAAGGAGACACTATCACCTCTGCCTGAAGAAGGATGTCATGGGTCATCATGGTGCTCAGGGAGGAGATGAACTGCCTGTCCTACAAGTTGGGAGTCTGAGGGTTTGGGAAGATGATATAATTTTTCTTGAAGAGGTATATTTGTGGTCCAAGGGCCACACTCTGAGAAGTCCTGTGGAGATGGCAATTCTGTTACTTCCCTGCTGTGGAATTTTGAATGGACTGGGTGGAAGAAGGCCATGTCCTTGGCTGGCATGACCAAGACTTCTCTGTGTGTAGTCTGGCTGCTCCTGGTGGCAATAGCATATTTGCCTTGGCTGACAGGAGTCCCTTGTCCCTTAAGCAGTTCTGTGGAGAGCTGGAGAAACACATCCCTACAGTGCCTTAACCCTCCTAACAAGCATATGAATCACCAGCACCAGGGGTGAGGGCCCAGTACGGCTTTTTTGGTCACTGAACTTGTGAGCCAGAGCTGAGGCCTCTTTTTGTGATCTTTAATCATATTTAAAAAATTGCCTCGCAGAAACCAGTGCTGTGATTTTGGGCATGGAGGGATTTTAGACTTTCACTAGAATAAAGGAGTAGGGACAGAGGGCAGGGGCCCTACATGATGACCAGGGAACAGAGCCAAGTCCAGCCTCCAGCCTGCAGTGTCCCAAAGCCCAGCCCAGAGGTTAGTGTCACTGCCTCAAGCCCCGTGCAGGCTGGTGCTCACTTGGCCCCTGCAGCATAGGCTGGTCTGGGGATTACATCTGTTGCCTCTGTCAGTCACAGCAAATGCATTCTCATCCGTTCATGACAAAAGCCCAGGAACTGGAGCTTCCCCAAAGCAACTCAGCTAGTTCACTTGGCGAGCGCTCAGGCTGGTGGGGACTGGACGTTTTGTGGAGGGTTGGTTGGAGTCTCTTCCCCCGCTGGCGCCCCATGCTGCTCAGTACTTTCCCTTGAAGTCCCCAACAGTGGAACCGGTGCATTCTTCCCTGGGGCAGCTGCTCTGCTAACTTCCAGCATGTTGTGCTCTGAGCTCACAAAGTCAAAGGAATCAAAGGGAGAAGCTGCAAGTGCTCAGGCCCGCGGGGACCATCGGCTTTGGAGACTCCAGTTTGCTTTTTTCTTCCCATGTGTGGCAGATGTGCCCGACTCATCCTGCAGCACCTTGTCGTCTCCTGCTCGTCCTCAGATTACAGTAGGGCAAAGCTGCAGCCAGGGGCCCCTGAGGCTGGGCAAATGTTTAGAGCCTCAGGGGAAAGCCTGCTTGCTGTCCCAGGCGCTCCTGGAGAAATGAACATAAGGGAATTAATAGGAGACCAGTGGCCTATTTGTAATCTGGAACAAGCTTGAAACACAATAGGGAGATCAGGGTGGGCCCAGATGTGTCAGGGAAGTGGAGAAGGAAAATTCTGGGTTTGGAAGCCGTCCCTTCCCTCGGCTTATTGCAGGAACTTACTGTCTATTGTTGAAGTTGGTTTGCCTGGATGCCTTGACTTAGGCCAATTCCAGTGAGAGGCAGGCATTAGATTCCTGTCATTGAAAAGCAAAACAGCTGCCCCTCCATTGACCTCAACTTTTACAAATGTACAGGAGAGTCCACCCGTGTGGGGAGATATTTGTGGGTCCTTGGGCATCCCTGGCTACTCATTCATCCTTGATGCTGCCTCATTCTGACAGTCAGATTTGGATCTAGGAGAAATATCGGGCAAATGTGAAAATGACAGGTTTCTCAGGAGCCTGAGGAATCGGTAAGGAAAGGCTTGATTTATCCTACTTTTATTTTTTTGAACAAAGAATCCATTTTCTTTGTTTTTACATCACAACTATGAACAGCATTACTTCTATCCCTGCTTCCGTCAACCCCAACCCAAGTCACTACTTATATTAGTTTCTTGGGGTCCTTATCAAATACAAGCAAGTGTGTATGATGTCATTTCTTCTTTCCTCCTTTCACAAAAAAGAAAATGCAATGGCTCTTGAAGGAATGATAGGATGCTCAATCTTATTTATGTTCGAGAACATGCAAATTAAAACTGCAATGAATACTCGTTTGGCAAGGCTGACAAAAGTTAGCATTCTGTGTAAACTGGTTTGGACTTTGCTCTTTTAACTTAACTGTATATCTTGGACATCTTTCCAATCAGCACATAAAGAATGCCCTCATTCATTTTTACAGCTTTATAGTATCATATTTATGGCCACATCATAAATTTATCTAACTAGGTTTCTGTTTATGGGCCTTTGATTGCTTCCAATCATTGGCGTCTACAAACAGTGGTACTCAGGACACTTCCTCTGAGTGTAGGCATATGGGTAGGCTAAATTCTGGCAAGTGGGATTATTGAGTCAAGGGTAAGTGTGTTTGAAATTTGGATAAGGCTTTCCAAATAGGTTTAATAGGGTTGTACACTAGGCATGGCCACTAGTGATGAATGAGAAACCCCCTTTCTGCATAGCCTTGTCATGTAGGCGTTTCATTTAATTATTTGCATTTCTCTGATTAAAGTGAAATCAAGCATGATTCTATTCTTTCAAGAGCCATTTGCATTCCCTTTTCTGTGGGCTTCATCTATGGGAGATGACCCTTTACCCGTCTAACCAAAAACTGTATTGTTGGCTTTGGTCTTTTTCCTTAACCTATAAGAGCTCTTTATATGTTATGGAAAATTAGTTTTCTGTGATGTAAGTTGCACCACATTATTGTTTGTCTTTTTGATGGTGCTTGTGTTTTGTGTGTAAGTTTTTCAAAAAATTAGGTGGCATATAATATAGTGATCACTTGGAGAGCTGTGTAGGTGGGAAGAGGTGGATGAGGGGAAGTTGGCTGGTGAGTACAATGTGCTCTGGTGGTGGGTGCACTGAAGGCCCTGACTTCAACACAAGGTGATATACTAATACAGCAAACTTTTACCCTTGAATGCTAAAAAAATGGAAAAATACAATAATCAATTTTGTACAGATTTTAGATAGAGAAGAAAGGTCTTCTATATGCCAATTCTAAAGGAATTTGCCCATGTTCCCTTCTAATACTTCCATGGTTTCGTTTTTTTAATGTTTATGTCTTTGATCCACCTGGAGTTGATAATAGGGAGAATATGAGGTGTGGCTTGAACTTGAGTCCTTTTCAGTTGTCCTGATATCATCTACTGCTCCTCCAGTGATTAGACATGTCACTTATATAATTTACTGAATTTCTGATTACATTTGGGTCCACTTCTGCATTTTTTAGCTTATTTCATTATCTGGGGTATTTATCCATTAGTCAGTACTATATTGTTTTTAGTACTGAGACTTTATAATATGTTTTGATATGTGATTATTCCTTCCTTCCCTCCCTCCCTTCCTTCCATTCTTTTTTCACTGTTCTTGCTTTTCCTTTCCTGGCAATTCTTCCTTGTTTCTTTTTCTTTTTCTTTCTTTCTTTTTTTTTTTTTTTGAGACGGAGTCTCACTATGTTGCCCTCGGTTGTCATAGCTTATAGCAACCTCCAACTCTTAGGCTTAAGCGATTCTCTTGACCCAGCCTCCCAAGTAGCTGGGACTATAGGCACCTGCCACAATGCCCGGCTATTTCTTTGTTGCAGTTGTCATTGTTTGGCTGGCCTGGGCCATGTCTGAACCTGCCAGCCTTGGGCATGTGTCTGGCACCGTAACTACTGTGCTATGGGCGCCGAGCCCCTTGTTTCATTTTTCATATTAATTTAGAGTTAGTTTTATCTAGTTTTTATCAAGTTTACATTTGTATTGAGATCATATTAAATTTATAAATTACTTTAAAGGGAATTGACATGGAAAGGAATCTTCCTCTTTTAGAAGGTAGTAGGCATTCCCATTTGTACTACATTTCCTTTGCATTTTAAAAGATTTTTCTCTTTGGCAGTTTGCATATATCTTATGATTATTTGAGGGTATTTGACTGTGTTGCCATTGTAAAAGAAAACTCTGGAAGGATACACCATTTTCCTCACTATGGTCCTTTACCTAGTTGTTATTTGTATATATAATGCTATTGTTATCCAGTGTCAGTTGTATAACACACCACACCATTAAACTGTCATTGTTTATGGTTGTCTTTGCAGAAATTTAATTTAAGGAATACAAATCTTATCCAGGTAAGTGTTCAAAATGAGTATTTCAGCAATGAGAAAGAGGCAGTCCCAAGTAGGTTTTGAGAAAACCACCACTGGGGTGGGATAAGTAAGAATATACCTCTTAGGAATCAGGAGTCTGTCAGTAAGACGGAATTTGATGGATTTAGCACCAAAATTTAAAAGGTATGAAAATACAAACAATGACTTTGAAAAAATTTGTGATGAGCTTGTCTGTTGTTGGATTCATTCAAGCACCAGAGCTCAGAAAGGAAATGCCCAAGGCCTAAGAGCAGTGGGAAGCAAGGTTGTTGCTGGCTACAAAATCCGCAGCTGCAGAAAAAAGCGATGCAAGGGACATTGGCCACCTACAGCCACAGGCCCTTAGCTTAGACCATCATTCAGAACCCACCAGAATGAAGATGCAGCTGCTTTTAGTCTTAGAACACGTGGGACGAAGTGGAGATGTGCTGCTCGTCTATTCCCTTGGAGAGGGAGTGACAAATGGAATTCACAGTGGCCTACACAGACCCAGTGGGAGACAACGATGGCATCTGCTCTGGCTCGGCCCCAGCACCCTGATACTTTTGGAGTGTTTATTGAAACAAAAACTTAGGGATTCATCTGGGACTTGGGTCCCCTTTAGGGAACAGAGTTTATTTTCTTCTTCATCTTCACCCAACCACCAATAAGGGGAAGAGGTGGAGCACTTGAAAAGCACCTGTGCATTAGGCTTGACGCCTTCTGTGTGTCCTCAGAATGGGCCTCCCCAATATTCTTTTTGCTTTTACAGATGAACAAATGAAGGCTCAGAAGGGCAATTAACTTGCCCAAGGCCATTCGGCAGTGAGGGAGGAGGAGGAGGGTGAGAATGTGGAGCTCAGGACCCCCTTCCCTTATTTTGTTTGAGTGCCAACAGCTCACCATTACCCTCTTTGTGTCTGGGTTTTCCAACAAGCTTTGGTTTGAAGAAAGGATTCTACTTAGAAAGAGTCTGTGTTCTGCAGATAGGTCTATGTTTTTGTGTTTCCCACCCCTAGCAATGGGTTTTGAGTTGGTGACACCACCCCACACCTGTTCCTGCTCCAGCTTCAGACAGCTTCAGGCTGGAAGACTCTGCAGTGGAGTGAAGCTGACTCTTCTATAGAGCTACCATGGAGAGAAACTGCTGGCAGCCGCCCTCTCCCCATTCCCTTCAATTCTCCAACAAAGGGATTCTCCAGCCAACTATGCCAGCTACCCAGGAGCATCTTTGGTAAGAATTAGAAACTCAGGAATTACTCAAACCAAGCTGAGGGACGTGGGAAGGAACTTGAGCTCATTATATCCTCTTAGGGACTGAATTTCCGTTTGCATTTAGTGACTAATTATTCTTGGTGTGTGTGTGTGTGTGTGTGTGTGTGTGTTTTTAATGTTTATTTAAAACATGGTGGGACTATTAGGGGGTCTTGGTGTTTCTGCTATCATCTTACTCAAAAGTTTAAATAATCTTAGAAATAAGAACATTTTTATCAGCATCATCTTCATTATCCTTTTCTTTCTCCTCTTCTGGCTTTCAAACTGGATTGCATCGAGCAGTGATGGCCAAAGCCATCAGCTTTTACAGGGGGAGCCCAATGCTGCTCTAAATTTGATCTGATACCAAAATTGAGAAAACCCAATTTTAGAGGAAGGAAAAAGGGCCACTTAGGGAGAAGAGGTCATTCATTCCACATTTCTTGTGAAGATAAAGGAAAATACTGGAAAAACAACGCCCTGGTGGAAATGAGCCGTTACAGCTTGTGACGAGCTCATGTCCTGGCAGGGTTCTGTGGCAGGACGGCTGCATTTTGCAGTCAGCGGCTGGGCTGTGTGTGGGCAAGCAGATGAGGTCAGACCCAAGCTTCCAGGCTTTGTGGTTTTGGACACTGGTCATGGACCAGGGGATCCAAGAACCTTCCATCAAGACATGGATGGAGCAGGAACATATTCTTCTTAGCAAAGTATGTCAAGAATGGAAGAAAAAGTATCCAATGTACTCAGCCCTACTATGAACCCAATTTATAGCTTTTTTGTGAAAGCTATAACCCAATTATAGCCCAAGAAGAAGGAGAAAGGGGAGAGGGAGGGGAGGGGGTATGGATAGAGGGAGGGTAATTGGTGGGATCACACCTACGGTGCATCTTACAAGGGTACATGTGGAATTTACTAGGTGTAGAATATAAATGTCTTAACACAATAACTAAGAAAATGACATGAAGGCTATGTTAACAGTTTGATGAAAACATTTCAAATTGTATATAAAACCAGCACATTGTACCCCATGATTGCATTATGTACACAGCTATGATTTAATAAAAAAAACCCAAAAAAACAAAGACTTGATCTTTCCTCCCTGGAAATAGGCTGAGACTTTTAGGGATAGGCTACCACAAAATGAGCCGTGTTATGGAGTCTGTGGTTCATACCTGAGGAAGACTGTTATTCTGTTTAACAAACAGATAATGGTCTAAGCATTTTACAAATATTAACTCATTTAGCAAACATGTAGTATTCATTCATTTAATCCTTGTGACAATAATTGTTCCCACTTCCTTAGGAAACTGAAGCACAGCGAGGTGAACTAGCTGGCCTGTGATGACAGGGCTGGCCGCTATGGAGCTGGAACGGCAGCCCAGGCTCCAGGATCTTGAGGCCCTATGTGTTTATTGTTCCTGAAGCATCAATCTTGTGCCACACCCACGGCTTGGCAGTGGGGCTCCTCCAATCCAATACGGCCCCTTCCTTCTAATGGCTTACAGTTTTTGAGGAGTTTCATTTTGAAAGAAGTTTTGCCCCCATCTCCTAGTCTTTAGCCTTCTCTACAGCGACACTTGTCTTAGTCATGATGATTACAAACTAATACTACAAAGGATGTGGGGGTCACTTAGGTGTGCAGTCAAGGTGTTACTGTGGAGGTATTTTCGCATGAGATTAACATTCAAATCAGTAGACTTTTTTTTGCAGTTTTTGGCTGGGGCTGGGTTGGAACCCTCCACCTCCGGCATATGGGGCTGGCGCCTTAAACCTTTGAGCCACAGGCGCCGCCCCAAATCAGTAGACTTTGAGTACACAGATTACCCTCCGTCAGGTGGGGCCTCATCCCATCCTTTTGAAGGCCTGAGGGAAAAAATTTATTGCCCTAAGGAAGAGGTAATTCTGTGGTTCTCAGACCTAAGGCTGCAATCGTCAAGTCTTCCCTGGGGCTAGGACTTGCCCTGCAGATTTCAAGCCTGCCAGCCCCACAACTGCTTGAGTCAATCCCTTAAAATGAATCTCTCTCTCCCTCTCTCTCTCCAAACTATTAGTCCTGTTTCTCCCCACAATCCTGATCAATACAAGGGAAAATACTATATTTATGGTCCCCTAAACAAATTCTTCAGTGGCAAATGACTTCTGTAGATGGTGGTCAGCATTTAGATGAGGGCACCTGGGAGCAGTGGCCCCTCTGTACACTGTCTGCGATGCAGATGTGTCCTACGTACCCTCCATGGTGTGTGAGGAATGAAGGGGATTCGAGAAGGTGCCGATTCTGATGTTGCTTCTGGGCTGGGTGCTCTAGGCCGCACTGGTCGGTGGGCTGGCGGGGAGAACCACCTCTCCACACTAGCAGGAGGATTCATCTGTCCTAACACGTGCCACCTCCCAGGCAAAGACATCAACCCCCTGCCTGGCACTGGGCTGAGCAAACACTGGGCAAACACGTGATGATTCTTGCAACAACTCTGAATTGACTTTTGCAGAGGGACTTTTTTTCAAGTGTCACGGCCAAGTATGGGCTCTTACCATTTCTGCTGCAGGGATGGTGGCCCCACTTGCAAAGATTGGGAGGGGTCCTCTCCCAGTCCTCTGGAACAGGGGAGGAGGACCCAGAAACAGCTGGTAGGGGACACAGGGACACCATTGGTTGAGCAATGACACAGAGAAGTAGCTGAAAGTCCTCTCAGGGACAAGAGTGGCCTTAGGAGCTCAGTGGTGTCTGAGAGGAGAGTTTCTGGGGAGAGGACATCGCAAACGGCATTTGCTGCCATTTACCCACCTCAGAGTGGCTGCCACGCCAGCCTTTACTGTGAAGCAAATGAAGAAGGTAAGAAAAACCAGTTTTGTAAAATGGGGGCAGTGCCTCCTGGGACCACATTCCAGTGATAAGCACTTGGACTTTATCCTGGGAGAAAGGCAAACGATACCTCCAACTTTCCTCTGAACAAGACTGTTCTACTTACTAGACCGGCCACTCAGGGAGGCCTGTTGTTCTCCAAACCGTGGGCGCATTCTAGCAGAAGACGCAAAGCTTTGCTGATTTAAGTCTGGGCCAGGAAGAATCAGGCAGGGCGCCATTTGTTAGCGAGTCTCCCACCTGCGGGAGGAGTTAGGCGGCCCTAGTTCACAGGTAACAGGTTGAGATGAAGCAGATCTGTTATTTCTCAGCTGTGTCACTGGTAGCCTGGGGGCTTGGCGCTGCCTTGGGCCTGGCCACTTCCAACATTGTTTCTCTGGGAAAACGCATCCCAAGTATGGTGGCTGGTTGGTTGGCAACTGATGATTTCTTCATTCCGTCAGTCATTGGTCACCAGACGCTAGAGGCAATGGGGTGCCCAAAACATCCTTCAATCTGAGCTGCAACAGCAGGTGTGGCCTGGGTGGGGAGGAGGTGGCGGAGAGCAACAGGAGAGATTCGGGGAGGACTTTGCTTCTGGCGGTTGTTTTCCACATGGGCTCAGTAGAGGCCAAGGGCCAAAGGGCAAAGGACAGGAGGGATTCCTTCTTCACATGCCACTTGTCCTGTGCAGGTCATTGAGCTGCACCTACCAGCTCCTTGAAGACAAGGCTGTGTCTTCGGTAGGCTGGTGTCCTCAGAGGCCTCACAGTCAGGGCTGAGCGGGAGGTTGATCAATACGTGTCTGATAAAATGAAAACCGACCTCTCTGCTCTCCCGAAGCCTGTTTTCTTTTATTTGGTCCTAAGTGATTAACAAAGTCTTGATCAGAGTCAGGGCTCTAGCTGGGATTTTGTGTATTTTAGGGATGTGCCCTGCAATGACCTGAGAAGTTTCTAAAGCACGGATGATGTGTGGGTGTTCTTACAGAGTAGGTCAACCCTGTCTCCTACCTGGGCCTAGAGTGATCTAAGAGAAGGAAAGAGGGGCCAACCAGAGCCTTTGGTAAATCCTCAAGGTCACCACCTTGAGAGAAGCATCAGAAGAGTTAGGATTTCAAATGAGATGACTACTTAACATTGTTGACAGTGAAGAGAATACTAATCACCAGCTCCTGGCTTCCAACCATGTCTGTTACCCATTGTGGCAAAGCATTTGTTTCTCTGTTTTGGAAGAACTTACAAAGTTGGTGACCTTAGCAATTCCATAAGGATCTTGCCAAGTAATCTCATCAGAGACTTAATTTGTTCTGGCCGAGGAAAGTAGGGCTACAGGCTTAAGTCAGATTCGCTCCTTTATGATTATTTTGTCAAAGGGTCTTCTCTGCTTTCATTCTCGGCCTCTTCTATCTTTGCCAAATCTTAACTGATGAAACTTGGGCCAGAGGTTCAGGTGTGGGCTTCCCAGGATAGGAGGGCAGGGTTTTATTTAGTCTTAGTCCTCTTGTTAGGGCAGGGGCACTTAATTTTGGTGGTGATTATGATGTTAACTAGCATTCACTGAATTTTGTTGTGAGCTAGACACAGTGCTAAGCATTTTTCATGTATTATCTCATTCAATGCTCTGAACAGCTTTATGAGTTTTCTCTAATTTCCCCTTCTTTTTGCAGATGAAGGAAACTGATGTTTAAAGACATGCCCTAGGCCCTGTCTTAGGCGCTCAGAAGCAGACTCTGAAATGACGATTCTTTTTTTTTTTTAATTTAATTTTATTATTATTTTTTTGAGACAGAGTCTCACTATGTTGCCCTCGGTAGAGTGCTGTGGTGTCACAGCTCACAGCAACCTCAAACTCTTGAGCTGAAGACATTCTCCTGCCTCAGCCTCCCGAGTAGCTGGGATTACAGGTGCCCACCACAACGCCCGGCTATTTTTGGTTGCAGTTTTCATTGTTGTTTAGCTGGCCTGGGTGGGCTCGAACCCTCCAGCCTCGGTGTATGTGGCCGGCGACCTACTCACTGAGCTACGGGTGTCAGGCCAGAAATGATGATTCTGGAGTAGGAGATTGGCTGCCCTGGGAAAGGGGAAAGGGTGATGGGGTGGTTCCCACCTGATCCTGCAAGCGGGCAGGGCTGACAGCAGGTGCACATCTGTGCAGTCACACGGGCACCAGGCTCAGACAGGCTCCATGCTTGGGTTCATGCTCTGCTGTTGTTCTCTTGACATTTTAAAATAATATCTGAGTGAGGAATCTGTATTTTCACTTTGCACTGGGCCTTGAAATTCTGTAGCTGGTCCTGCCCGCAGGCAACTCTGAAGTATAGACGCCTCAGGGCTGCCCCCTCCGATAGCAAAGGGCTGCGCTCCCATCACAGCCGTCTACCCACACGGCGTGAAGAGCTGCCCAGGCACTCATGCTCCTGCCATCTGGTTTCTGCTCAAGCAGCACGGCAGCTCTCTGTTCTGCAGGCAGCTCTCCGAGGGAGCTGCAGGTGGGGGCTGTGGAAGCAAGAGCATCACGCCCTGGGGTTTCAAACCCGGGTCAGAGACTCCAAGCACTCTGCCTTCGGGAGATCAGGTGCTTCGCGGCTCTGCAGCTCACAGTGGCTTCGGTTCCGCTCTGAGCCCTGCTGTCCCTGGGCTCCTCCTTCCCTTCTTTCTGCCTCCTGCTCCTGCTTATGGAGAAACGGAGAAGGGGAAGAAGGACACGTGAGGCTGGGCAGCAGTGCGCGCTCCCCCAAAGGCTGGGACTTACCTTCCTGGAGGTGGGCCACCACCATCCACAGTGGACAGGTCAGAGTGGCCACCACCATCCGCAGTGGACAGGTCGGAGTGGCCACCCACCATCCACAGTGGACAGGGCACAGTGGCCACCCACCATCCACAGTGGACAGGTTGGAATGGCCACCCGCCATCAGCAGTGGATGGGTCAGAGTGACCACCCGCCGCCAGCAGTGGACGGGCCAGAGTGGCCGCCCGCCACCCACAGTGGACAGATCGGAGTGATGTCCACGTGCTAATTCAGCTTTCCCTTCAGACACTCTGTCCTCAAATGCTTTCTAATAAAGCACCAACTATGTATATTTTTCTACTTTGTCATCTTCTGTGAATTTTTAAGAAAAATGTAATTCTTATGGCTTCAAATCTTTGCACTAAGCTCCTTCAATTGTGTATTGTAAGGAGTGTTTGTTTGTTTGTTTTAGCTGAAAAAGAATGTGTACAACACGTTCGTTCCTGGCAGGTTGTGTGTGTCTGCAGACGCACAGAGGTCTGCGCACCTGTGACTGGCTCTATTGGTCTACCAGGAGTCCAGTGCTGAGTCCAGGGTCAGGTTGCAGAGGGCTTGACTGAAGGATCCCTCTGCCAAGTGGCATCTCCACGTAGCCTTTCCAGAAGGTTCTATGGGGGGGGAGGGGGAGACAAGCAGGTATGCAAAATGATCCCTGCAATACCTTGCCATTGGCAAATATTTTCTGCAGATGGATTCTAAGTCCAAATAGCAGGGACTATTTAAAAAATAGTCTTTTTAAGACTATTAAAAAATTACCTTCACTCCTGCAAACATGCCTAGAGTTGCTCTGCAATGGGCACATCTGGCAGATACTAAATATAAATAAGCTGCAAATGGGAAGGTAAAATTTCCGCCCTATTTGTTTGACGTGGAACCTTCTGGAAATGTTTGTGCATTTCCTGTATACCTGTACCATTCCTGAAAAATGCCCTTCTCTCTTTGGCGGGCACCAGCTCTCAGTAGCATTTGAAGATCTTGACTCTGCGAGTTTGACTGTCCATCCTGAGCTACTCATAGCCCACGAGCTGCTGTCCTCACCAACCAGCCGGTGTAGGGAAGAAGATGGTGAGCAGGGCCGCCTGCAGAATGCAGGCCAGGGGTCTAAAGTTCACTTTGTCTGCATGAGCTTAGTGACCCATTACTTACCTCATCCTTCCTTTTTCTCTTACCCTTAGCATTTTGCACTGTGCTCACTTCATATTTTAATTTGGTTTGATTCACAGAGTTCCCCAAGGGGGGTGTGCTCATCCTGCTGAAAAAGCAGCCACCTGCACGGCGCATCGGGCATCTGGTTAAACCCCAGCGAGCAGTCTCCTGCTAAACCTCAGCCTTCCTTGTGTGGGAAAGCAGCAGAAAGTTTTTTTTCTCTCTCTCTTTTAAAAAATATTTCCACAAAAATCCATATCCTCAAAGCACACAGGAAGCCAATGCTGGACAGAGTGTCATTGTTTACTCAAGGTGCTGACCCTTGGCCGTCACAGCCAGTCTGAAAGACTCTTTGAAGAGGAAGAGTGTAAGATTCAAGAAGGCGGCCATGATGAGAGGATCATGTTTTGTGTCTTTAGACAAGTCTTGATCTTTAATGTCCCTTATTTAAATCTTCATGCACTGACCCCTATTTCATCTCCACACGTAGCTGGTCCTGGGAGGGAGAAAGACTGGCCGAGGGAGCCATTTCAGGGAGTCCTCTGGACACGAAGGGCAAGGAGAAAAGTAGGCCCCTGTGGACTGGGGCAGTGCTCACCTAACGCCAACTTGGAAACCCTTTCTGAACCCCTCTCTCCAGGACCATCCCCTCTCCTACACCCCAGTTTCCACTCTGTGAATCATGTCACACAGAACACAAATCCTAACTTGGAAAATAATGTCCCAGGTTATTGAATTATTTTGAAAGACTTCCAGAAAAGGCGACTTTATCCCATTTTATTCCAGTGTAAGTGACTCACTAACAGAAAATCATTACTTACATCCACTCAGGGCCTTTCCAAATGCTCATTAATTTTTATTTCCTGGGACACCTCCAGGAACGAGGAAATCTCCAGGAACTATCTCCTCAACTAGGATAGTCACAGGTAGGTCCTTAAAAACTATGTCCAGATCTATGTGAACTTGGCCCAAGATGCAGGTAGAGACTGGAAACCATCATTCTCTCTCTCTCACCCGCTGCTTCACCCTGTCCCACCATATTGGTTGGTTCCATCCAACCCCACACACCCTCAGAAATCCATTTTAGGCAGAAAGTTTCCATTTTAGGTTTGATAATTATGAGGCTATTTCATAAGTCTGAATTTTAGACCTAAAAATGGTACTACCTAATAGATATTTTGATACTTTTTGTCTAATGGACCAAGAGGGCAGCAAATAGAATACAAATAGACCGATTAACTCTCCATTTCCTCAGAAGTCAGGGTAATCGTGAAAAGTGTTTTAATGTTTGGAATCCATTATTATTGAAGGCCATCAACTGGAAAATAGTGACTCCGATGCTTTCATACTAATATTGTTACTTTTTCATGCCTTTTAAGGCCTCTTCTAATCTAACCAGAATATTCTGATAATAAGCGACTTGACCATGAGATTCATCATGAAAGCTTTTTCAGTAGCTTTTCCTCGTTATACCTGTGAGAGGGTCCTCATCTAATCTAAGGACTGGAAGATTAGAACAGTAGACTTCCTCTGGTTTTTTTTATTATTGTCACTGTGTCTCTAGCTGTCTGCTTTGCACCAATATTTGGATGTCTGCAATGGCACACTGCTGGTGCTTTTGTAGACGTGTTCCACAAAGGTATTTCTCTTTCTCCTCACACCGCCAGTGTCTCTGCTCCACTTTCGTTTTCAGATTGTTTGTGCACCGTACCAGTCACCTGGCTTAACAGCTGTTGGCTTTTTGGTGACTTTCTCACTTTCTCTTGGAACTATTCCTGATGGTGTGATGGCATTTAGTTCCTCCTCCCTTCCCGCGTGCAGGAGACTTCAGCATTTTTAGTTGAGAAAGTCTTCCCAATATGGCTATTTGCATAACCCTCCCTTTTTTGTTTTTCAAGGTACAAGATCTAGAACTTTCTGTATCACATGTGCTTTGTGTTAGTGGCTTCAGCCACCCATTGTCCAGAAGGCTGCTTCAACTGTGTATTGTAAAGAGTTTTTGTTTTTTTCTTTAAAGTTGAAAAAGAATGTTTGCGACATGAGTGGTGCCAGGTCGTCGGGGCCTCCGAATAGGACTGGCTATGTCATTTGTAAGGACTGCAGAGCTCTCTGTTCACAAGTTATTAAGGATTTCAAGCTGGTGACAGTGAAGCGCTGGACCAGAGTGGGGCCTACGTGGGGTCACACCCCCATGAAGCCGGGTTTTCCTCCTCATGTGACTTTGAACGTGCAACCCCAGGCATGAGCTGTGACCTACCTGTAGACTGTTTCTGCACTACTTTTAGCTTGCAGACTGAGTGCGATCATTTCTGGTCTCTCAGCGCTTTGAAACTATGCCAGCAACTTCCGACTTCTATTGTTGCTATTGAAAAGTCTGCTGCCAAGCTGTTGTTTCTTTGAACATTCATCCCCCTTGCCCCCATTCTGATTGTGCCCTCTGGAGGCTTCTCCTCACGGTGACTGGAGCTTTTTACATTTTACTTTGAAGTAATTATGCTTTCTAAATCTGATTGCCCTTCTGGGCTAGAAAACTTTGTCACTGTCTCTTAAAATAGTGCCTCCTGTCCCGTTCTCTCTTTCTGGAGCGCATATATAAATGCCTGCTGAAGCTTCTCATTTCATCTTCCATGCCTTTAAGTTTTCTTTCATTCAAAACCCAAACAAACTCTTTATCTTTCTTGTTGCCTTTTAGGTAATCTCCTTCTAAACCGTTTCCTGGATTACCAGTTCTCTCATTGACAATCTTTAACCCATTCACCAAGTTTTTATTTTTTAACGTTATGCATTGTACTTCTAGAAGCTATATTTGGCCACTTTCCTGGTCTTTTTAAAGAGAGTCTGATTCGTTTCTAGTAATTTTGATTTCCTCTCTTACATTTTAATTATTTTAACACTATTCATAGCCTCTTCTTGATAGTTCTATTTCTGACGTTCTTGGTGTTCTTTGGCATCATTTCCCCCCCTGCTTGCTGTGGATTCTTGTTCATTGTGGACTCTGGTTCATGTTTCCTAAAGCATTTTGTAGTTTTTGATTGTGAGCTTATATTTCAAAGGATGTTTGCTATGGGATCTTACGTGGCTGAGGCTGGCGATCTGTTTCTATAGAGAAGATTGTCATTTGTTTTAGCAAATGCCTCTGTGATACTGGGACTGTTTTTATGTTGATTGATTGACTTAGGTTTCTTAAACCATACAGGTGAGTAAATTTAAACTCCAAGCCTGTGTGCAGTGTGGTCTGTGGTTATGAAAGTCAAGGTGACTTCCCCCACGGTAGATCTCCCACTGCCCAGGCAGCCAGAACGTCAGCACCTTCTCTGGTGTTCGGAGCTGCTTTGGGTTTGGCCTCCGGGATTTCCTCCACTAATTTCAGCTATGTTTTTAAGACCGCATTTATTATTTTTGTACAGCATATCTAGGTGTTTTTGTGGCTAGGGGTTTTTTTCAGATTCTACTGCATGGGACGGCCACAAATGATAGTTCTTGAAATTCTGGATTTCTGAGCACGGAAAAAGCTTTCCCACTGTGATTACATGTTTTGAGATTTCTCTAAATGTTGGGAATGTATTAGGAAGGAAGCCAAGAGCCCTGACCAAACACATGGCAATTCCATTGCACTAATCAGAAAAGGCCACTCATTTTTGCATGTGGCTTTAATTTAGATGAGATATTAGTTATATTCTGCAAAGAAAAGAGGTAATATACTCTTTGCTAGGAATGACTGTAGTACACCACGTTCGGGTTTATTTAGTACCAACATGTGAGATGTTTAAAAAAGAAATCTTAGGAATTTGAGGATACTGAGTGTTCAATGAAAAGAAAATAGAGGGAAGGGGGCACTTGTGTTCCTTGAAGCATAAAAATGCAAGGATTTTCCTCTTCTGTTCCTCTCTTCTGCTGTTGAGTTTCCTGCTCTTAAAATATGTGCTTTACTAGAAAGAGAGGAAGCCTTCACTCAAAGAAATGGCAAGGTGAAAGGTTTGATGGCCTGGTCAGCAGGGAAGGCCGCAGGCGATCACTTCCTGTCTCACTGGGAGGAAGAGGAAAGTCCAAGCTGAAACAACTTTAGGTGGGCCCTGTGCTTCTCACCGTGTGAAACGCTCCTGATGTAAGCCTGGGGACCAGGAAGGAGAGTCACCCCTTTACTTGTTCATCTATCGCTTCTACTTCTTACGAGACTGAAGGGAGGGCTACGTGGGGGATTTAGGCAGGAAACTTTCCCTATGGCTGGAAATATGTATTTGCCTCCTTTTGGGATTGAAAACTTGATTTACTGTGAATACATAGCACTCAATAATGCTCATTCTTGTTGTTACTCTTCTGTGAACACATTTTCAGAAAAAATATGGGGCAATGACACAGGTTGTGGCCTGGGGAATTCTGAGTCCATTTTGTTCATTCATATTTTTTCTTTCAAATATTATTTTTCCAGCATTATGCTATGTAGGGCTTTGTACTAGGTACTGTGCAGCTAAAAAGATAATAGAAAGAAATGGTAAACGGGACACCATTGATCCACAAATGTCTAGTTGAAGAATCAAATATTCCTATGTATTTTTCTAGTGACAAAATAGACATAACATAAAATTTACTATGTTAATACTTTTTAAGTGTATGTGATCTGACAATTAAATTTTTTTTTTTTTTGAGACAGCACCTCAAGCTATCACCCTGGATAGAGTGCCGTGGCATTACAGCTCACAGCAACCTCCAATTCCTAGGCTCAAGCGAGTCTCCTGCCTCTGCCTCCCAAGTAGCTGGGACTACAGGCACCCGCCACAACACCTGGCCATTTTTTGGTTGCAGCCATCATTGTTGTTTGGCGGGCCCAGGCTGGATTCGAACCCACCAGCTCAGGTGTACATGGCTGGTGCTCTAGCCCGCTGAGCCACAGGCGCCGAGCCTCTGACAATTAATTTTACTGTGTGCTCTAAGTTGGCAGCACTACGCAAACAGTGTGGTCAGATTTTATAACCTTGTGTCAAGGTCTCACAGCTACGTTCTCGTCAATGAGTGGTGGTATCTTGTTGAGTGGTGTTCATTGCTGTTGTTGTGTTTTTGTGTGCTGTCACGAGAATATCAGAGCTTGAATCAGAGCAATGAATTAACATGAAATTTCTCGTTAAATTTGACAAGAGTGGAAGTGAAATTAGGAACATGTTAGATCAAGTTTATGATGATAATTCTATGAAGAAAATGGCAGTGTAAAAATGGATTAAACAGGGCGGCTCCTGTGGCTCAGCAAGTAGGGCGCCGGCCCCATATACCGAAGGTGGCGGGTTCAAGCCTGGCCTCGGCCAAACTGCAAAACAAAAAAATAGCCGGGCGCTGTGGCGGGCGCCTGTAGTCCCAGCTACTAGGGAGGCTGAGGCAAGAGAGTCGCTTAAGCCCAAGAGC
>CAUYON010149463.1:0-13117 GCA_963573935.1 Arctocebus calabarensis
CACGCTGTCTCCCTGTGTCCCCAAAGGGATGTTTCTGGGCAGATCTCATCAGCCAGAGATGCCTGAAGTCTTCTCTCCCCAGTCTCACCGAGCCCAGTTGCAAGGAAGCTGTTACTCGGCCACCATCTTGGCTCCTCCCCAAAGTGTATTTATTTTTGAAGAATTATTACTTTATTTTCAATTAAACAACATCAATGCAGATATGTTCATAAATCTATAGCAGCTTAGTAAAGAAGAGTGATGGAAATGGAAAGATCTAGTTGGCAGTTACTTGTTTATTTGTCATATTTTCACTCGAATCTTCCTTGTATTAGGTTTCTACATCTTAAGAGGATGTGGAATGAACAATTTATTTCAAGCGTTCATATTTTAGTTGATTGTCTTCTAAGCAGCTAGATTTTGTTCAATCATCAATTAATTTACGCTAATCCAGCAAGATTTATCCAACTAAATTTACATCATGGTCTTTTATAATACTTTGCTTTCTATTTACATTAAAATTTTCCATTTCATCTTCCTTATTTTAAAAATTTTTGTTGAATTTTGGATTCATAATTAATTACTTTGTCTTCAATGATTTTTAAAATTGTAACTTATGATGTGGGCTATTCTCAGGGGGATAGGGGATATCTCAGGGTGGTTCTGATTTGCATTTCTTTGATGATCAGGGAAGAAGAGCATGTTTGTTAGCTATTCATTTGTCTGTCTTCATCAGAGAAGATAATGTTCATACCTTTTACCCAGAGGTACATGGGATTGTTTACTCTTTTTCTGTTGATTAATTTGAGTTCTCTGTAGATTATTGTTATCAACCCTTTGTCAGATTCATATCTTTTCCCATTCTGAAAATTATATTTTGCTTTACTTGTGTCTTTAGCTGTGCAGAAACTTTTCAGCTTAATTAAGTCCCATTTGTTGATTATTGTTGTTGTTGTGATGGCCACTGTAGTTTTTGTCATAAAACCTTTTTGTCATAAAACCTCCCCAGTCCAGCATTGTCAAGAGTTTTCCCCACCTTATCTTCTAAGTTTTTTTTATCATTTAGTGTCTTTGATTTAAGTCTTTTATTCATCTTGAGTCAATTTTTGTAAGTGGTGAAAGTAATGTGTCCAGTTTACATGGTTATCCAGTTTTCCCAGCACCATTTGTTGAATAAGGATTCTTTTCCCCACTGTATGCTTTTGTTTGGCTTATCAAAGATTGGCAAGTAGAGACTGTCTCCAACTCTTGGCTTTCTATTCTGTTCTATGTGTCTATGTCTCTATTTTTGTGCCAATACCATGATGTTTTGATTACTATGAACTTGTAATACAGCCTAAAGTCTGGTACAGTTTTGTGTGTTTGAGTTTTATTGTGTGGGCTTTCTTTCTCATGAGTTTTATTAAATTTGACAGAGTGTGTCTCTGTTTTTAAAGTTTTCTATGAATTTTACCTGGTAGGTTATTTTTTTTTTAACAAATCAAGTAATTCTTTATTTACATAAAACTTTCTTCTAAAATATTTTTGAATCTATTTTAAATTCATTTTATTATATCTTTAACAATTTTAATTCACTTTAACATATCTTCATTCTCTGAATTTGTTCAGATTTCATAAATCTGTCCTATCTGCTAAAATGTTTCCAGAAGCATATGTGCTAATATTTTCTACCTCTCATATGTTTTTTCAGAGTTTTTTAAATACTAAATTTTCTCTTTCTGAGTTATGCTAAGAAGTCTTATCACTGTTTGACTCCTGTATCTCATATTTGAATTTTAGTTTCACATACTACAATTATATTTTTAAACTATAAAATAACAAAACCATTTCTGAAGTAATTTAATTTTTATTTTGTATACTTTTATGAGCTTTAATATAATGTATATGCATTTATATATACATAAATTGATTTCATAACAGCTTTTTTCTTTTTATTCATTGTAAATGTAGTGCCAGTTTTGAGTTTTTTTCTGCACTCTTTGTCAAATAACAATGAAGAGAAATACTAAGTTATTCTAGTCATTATTAATCTTTTTCCTGCACTGACTCTTTGTCAAATAACAATGGAGAGAAATACTAAGTTATTCTAGTCATTGTTAATCTTTGCTATCTTTCAGGAAATATAACAAAGCAAACTTTAAAGTCTGCACTTGAGACTGGTGACTGTGTTGGGTTTCCCAAAGGAAAGGGCAAAGATGGAGGAACATACAAAATGAATGACTTTGAAAAGAATGAAAAGAATTCCTCTACATAGCTGGTTTTAGTAGCGAGTCTAGAGACCGGTGACTTCCCCTCCATAAAAATCAGTACATGCTGGTTGTGCAGTGTACTGAGAAGGCCTCCATTAGGATTGCCTGCTCTGCAGAGGAATTTCTGCAAGTTAAGTTGTTAAGCTCTTAAACTGAGACAGAAGTGTCCTATGCGCATTTCAAGTTGACTTCCAATAGTTGTCCTTCTCCTCTAGCAAGCCTGACTCTTGGTTCTGGAAGCAATGCTGATGTGGGTGCCTGGGGAGAGTGCAGGCTGTGGAGATGGACTGTCCCTCTCTTCACAGTGTTTTACCTCCATCTTCCCTCTGCAGCTACTTCCTCTTCCAGGTTATAATCAGGAGTTCAGAGAATTAATGAAAAAGTATTTTACTCTACTAATCCTATTCTAATCTGGCATTTATCTCTTCTATTTGATAGATAGCCCCATATTCTAGCTCTTTTTTGTAGAGATCACTATTCAGTTGTTCAGATCTTCCTCAGTGGAGACACTTCACATCTCATTTCTAAAGGCCATCCTCAGATCACCTGGAGACTCCTTCCGATGACATTCTTGTATTACACCCATTATAGGCACCTCCCCAGTTTAAATGGGGATGTGTTTAAATGCCTTCTTTTCAATTCATGATCATTTGCTCAGTGGAGAATCTCAGCCATCAACATAGTTTTATTTCTACTCATCACTCTTGTGGAATTACCTCACAGGCTGAGCCTGTGTCACCGTTAAGGAGGTGAAACAATCCTAATGTCCTTCTTTGTCAATAAGCAGACTGGCAAAGTGAGCAGTGAGCGATAAAAGAAAGAAGGAGACAACAAATAGATCCTACTACTGTGCTGTAAGAAGTGCTCGGAGCGTCCCCTCCTCACCTAAATATTGAGCTCTCTGCAACTATAGTTAAATCTTTATATTTTCTCAACTAATTAATTTATTTATTCTTCTGTAGAATGGATGTAAGTGATCGAGAGAGGATTATAGGATTGTTGTTTTTCTTATTTAACAAAGCCTTCTTAGGCCTGCTCAGAGACTCTGTCAAGGGGATTTTTATAACACGGGCTGAGTAAATCTGAAAATTCAGATGGATTACAAAGAGTTGCTACCCTGTTACATACACATTTATATTTTTATAAGGTATTGTAAAAATAATTACTAATTCTTACCAAGTTTTTATTCTTATTGCTATTTCTATACCACTATTGTATGAGGATATTTAATGTATTGGAATATTTCTGTATTGCAGATGGTGTCTACTTCAGTCTTTATAACACCCCCCAAAACAAGATAATATAAATATCTTACCCTTTAATGATAACTACCCCTGAGTAACTGTCTTTGGTTTCAGCTTACTTTACTAGTTCTTTTCATTTAAAATACAACAAAGGAAGAGGGTTAAGGGAGCATCCCTGAGTTATGGTGGTTAGGCCATTCCTGAACTAGGGTCATGGAGTTTAATAACAGAGACCAGGTCATCGTTAATGGAAATCAAAAAAGCACTGTTCTGAGTCACTGAAAAAACATTAAGCCAAAACAAGGGTGAGTTTCTATCATTGTAAAATCTTCAGAGGCAGCAGAAACCAATATCCTCAAAAGGCACAGCAGAAAGAATAAAACCATCACTTAGCTGAGAAAAGACCTTAGCCACCTACAATGACCCTGACACAGAATTCTTAGGAGGAAAGTCACTTGATTGCACTTTGTGAGCTGCCTTCAAGTATAGGTTCTGCTATATTAGCTCCTTCAACTGTCTGTCTTCTGTTTTGTACCTTACTATAATATGATAAAGTGAACCTTGCTTTATTTTAATACACAAACTGTTTTGGGTAGTATAATCTGTACTACACAATTATTTTTATTATTTCCCCAGTATATAGTTTACTATCTCCTCTTATAACATTGCAATATTCCCTAATTCCTGCTTGTCTTTAAATTCAGCTCCTTCCCAGGGAAAAAAATGTATTTGTTTTACTCTAATAAAAATAAGAAGAAATTTGAATGGAACATGAAAACAAAATTGCATTTTTCTCTTTCGTCAGACAGCATTTAAACCCTGACAAAAGTTTCTGACATGATTGAAAAGTATGTGAGTTCATATCAAACAATTATCTGGCTCACATGGAAATCATAATCTTGATCACTAGTTTGATTTCGCCTCTGTTACTTTAATAAACAAACACTAACAGGCATTTGTAGATTTTTAATGTACTTTATGCTATTCCAAATATGTTTGCTTGTCCAATTTTTTGGCAAGGGCAAACAAATTGAGTCTCAATACATGCCCTTTGAAAATTGTGACAGAGAAGAACTAATCTTTTTACCCAAGACTTATGTTTGCAGGATCAAATCCTTATGGGCATCCTTCTATCAAAACCTTAACATTGGAAAATTTTAGCTACATAAATACTTTTAACTGAAGTAGAGGGTATTGCTTTGTATTAGCATATCAGGAGGAGTGTTTCACAGGATACATTTAATATTTTGTGTCTCTTAATTACAATAGCATATTAATAATATAAAGAAACTCTATTTCTAAAACGCAAGAGGATCTATGATACTCACATATTCCAAGAGATTAATTTTACCTAAAAAACAGATATGAAGAAACATAATTATATATATAAAAAATAATCAAAGTAGAAAATGCATTAAATAATCTATTTAAAGGCAGTCGTAAGTCACATGAAGACCCTTCAGATGGGGTAAGGATAGAGAGATTGATAAGGGTTTGGATAAGAGAGAATGGCTATTTTCAGTGAACTTTTTTTTAAAGAAATGTTCTCTCGGAAGAAATATTTGATAAGAAACATGAATGAAGTTAAATGTATATCGTTTCAGGAAAAAGGAGCAAAGTGCAAAAGCTCTTGAGGTGGGAGCATGCACATTCTGTTTGAGAAAGAAGAAGAAGAAGGCAAACAGAGGTGGAAGGTGGTGAATGGAGCCGGGAAATGAAGCCAGAGACAACACACTTGCAAAATAGGAGCATGTGCTTCCTTAGAATGTTTGAAAGTGCCCACATTGACTAAGAACGTTGCTGCTGTTTGCTCGCTTAATCCTCTCTAGTAGGTACTGCTATGCCTCGCCCTTTGTGTGGCTGTGACAGTCAAACATAATAATGAAGAGTTAAATCACTCTTGCTCTCTCTCTCTCACACACACACATACAGAAACAGAGGGCGAGATAGACAGCCAGGTATTGGAAACAGAACACACTAAAATAAGAAGCTGTACTTTTTACTTTCTATATGCATTTTCCTAAATTGAGTAGACTTTAAATCAAAATCTTGATATCAGACGAATTGGTGTCTGAAACACCGAACAGTGTAGCAAGTCTTTCTTTAAATGTTAATGTTGTTCATGCCCTGCGAACTCATGAAATAGGCCTTGACTTATCATTTATATTCAAGTGTCTCATATAAGACAGTTTATTTTAATTTTAATTAAAATCTTTGCAAACTACCATGTGTGCAATCTAGTAAAACAAAGTTTATATTAGTTTGGGAGATTTGACATTATTAAATATTCATGCATATATGTCTTACATTTTACTTGTATTAAAATTCTGACTTATGTTTTTTTTAAATGATAAACTACCACTGCATTTTTATACAATTAACTTTTATATGAAATTCTTTGTTTGTATTTGCAATGTCCTTTAATATTGTCCTCAAAGAAATTTACCATGCAGAAACCTCTTATTAATAATTAGGCCATTAAATATGAAATGTCCAATTTTGAATCAAAAGTTTAGTTCATTATATCTCCCACAAGTGGCAGTACGATTAATCAAAGTAGGTATGTAAGGTATCAACACATTTTTGCCATCTTAACAGTAATCTGTGTATGCCTGCAGCAAAGCAGCCTGCAGAGTGACTAGGGATGAAATCGCAACAAGCATTTTCCATAGAGCTTGGTGACAATTGAGTATTTTTCCTTACAAGAAATGTTCAAAAGCTTAGAAGAAGTGGTAGACAGTTGGTGCAAGGTCTGTTGAATATGGTGCATGACAGAGAGTTTCCAAGTCCAACTTCTGTGGTTTGAGCAGCATTGTTTGGGTGACATATGGCTAAGTGTTGTCTTGCAAGAGGATTGGCCTGTGTCTGTTGACCCAGCCTTTGTTGCCTAATCAAGCATCCTCATCATGTCATCAGGCTGGTTGCAGTAGACATCTGCTGTATCAATTAATGAGGTGTCATGAAGCTGGAGTGCCTGATATCAACGAGGTAGTGAACTCATATTTGAAAACGATGTGAATTTTTGGCTTACCCATCGTTTCACAAAAATTACTTTAAAATTTTTTTCAAAGATGATCCACAATTCAAAATATGTGTTTGAAACAATGAAGAGTTATTTTCACAATAGAAGTAAAACAAGAAGTGTCAAAGTAAAATGTCAGACATATCAACTGTCAAACTTGGTACTTAAGGAAATTGGACATTTCATAATCTAAAACACTAAACATCTTCCTTTATATTACCTGCAAGAAACTGAAATCTTGCAGGTAATATAGATTTGGGCCCTTCTATAGTTGTACAGGGCGTCTCACCGTTGCTGTAGTTTGCAATTATCTCGTTACTTATAATATCAAACATCTTTTCCTATGCTGATTTTCCATCTGCATGTATTCTTATGTGAGGGGTCTGTTGACATTGTTGCCTGCTTTTTATATACATTGTTAGTTTTCCTATTGTGCTTTCTGAGTTCTTCATATGTTTTGGATGCCAGTTCTTTGCTGATTATGTGTTTAGCAAATATTTTCTCTCTCTCCGAGGTTTATTTTTCTTTCTATTGACATTTTCTTTCAGAGAACAGAATTTTATGGTTTTAAAAAGGATTCACTTATATATATATATTTTTGCAGTTTGTGGTTTTCATGTTGTATTTTTAAAAGATCAACACTATCCCAAAGGTCATCTAGGTTTTTCCTTAGTAGTTTTACAGTTTTGCATTATACATTTAGGTCTATGGTCTATTTTGAGATCGTTTTTCTGAAGGATGTAAATCTATATTTAGATTAATTGATTTTACAGGTGTACATGCTGTTGTGCCAGATTTTTTATACCTGAAATTGTGTTAGCTTTATTTATTTCTTTATTTAGTTTTTAAATTTCAGGTCAATATGTGGGTACAGAGGATTGGGTTAAATGGTTTATTAGCTTTTAAAACAAAGTGTAAAAGTAACTGAACTATGTTTGAAACTAGGATCAGAAAAATAAATGTATTCTATGGTAAAAAGAGTGCTGCAAACTGCCACCCAAAACATCATGATAGTAAATGGAAAATATTTCTTGTGTGCAGCTCCCTTCAATGTATAGATTCCTGTTTTTATCTTGCTGAACATTTCTAGCTTTGTAAGTCATTCAGAATGTTAATACTGATTTTGATTGTTTTGATTAATAATAATTGATTAAAATCAATTATTTTGATTTCAAAATAATAAAAAGGAGATGCTAAAAATACACAGGATTTTTTAAGCAAACCCTGTAACAAGTGCATGTACGCAATATCAAAAGCTGACAAAGTGCAAACAAGTCAATGTATTCCTAATATATTTCATCTCATTGAGTTTTTTAATTGAAAAGTTCAGCTCCCCAAATGTTTATTCTTTCTCTGATAACTGAATTTGAAATATTCATGAACAAAATGACATACACTTTGTTGGAAGATTTGGTCAATTAATAATGGTTTAATTTGAAGACAAGCGTACAACACTTAAAAAATGAGCTGTCTTTTTGAATCAAACTAATCTTGGCTATCCTACCAGAGGACTCCTTTTAAAAACAGGAAATTAGAGCTAATAATTTTCAGATACTTTGGAAAACTTTTGGGGGTAAGAAATATTCCCCAGAGTCATACTTATATTGAGCATTCTATAAAGGTGAACATCATAAGAAAGTATTACAGAACCACTTTTATTTTAACGAATTTCTGGAAATTATCATGTTAGGGGTAATTAATATTCAAAATATTAAAACGTCATAAAATTCATGATGGATGTTTTGCTTTGGGAAAATATTTTTCACATACAGCAATAAGAGTCTTATGATCATTAGGAAAAGAGATTTACCATGAGTTCTTATTATAAACGATTACTAATGCAAGATGAAAAAGTCAGTTTTCCTGAAGAACACATAGTAAAAAAAAATTAAATGATTTTCATTAGCAAAGAATCTTGAATATACTTTGAAAACTCCTAAGTTATAAAATTACTATACTTGAGTTCTAATATTTCCAATCTAACCATATGCATGCCTTACTTCTGAAATAGAATTGTCAGGGATTAAAGTAAGTGTTCATAATAATGACCGTAAGGCTGGGAAGCAGCAGCGGAGGTTAACTCTGATATACAAGCGCTCATTGACAATGAAGGGAGTGTTTCAAAGTGCCTTACTTAAAAAACCTCGTTAAAAGCAATTTTCCATATGAAATATGTTCTTCATTTCATGATTTCCAAGATGCCAGCCACTACAGCAGATTAATTGCCAGTCTGTGAGCTGCGGTGGAATTGCTGAGGCCGCATCCGCCTCCACCCACTATCTAAGAAAGACTTGATACTGTGGGCCGAGAGGAACAAACCACAAATCCCTTGTGTGAGAGATTCTCCCACATTCAGGTGCTACTTACACTGCCAGGGACTAAAAGCAATCACAAAGAATGGCTTCTATGTACTTTCCTCACTACAATTTACCAATGAATTAGAATGATGTTCCCTTTACAGAAGGCAAAAAGAATCACAAATGGCCAAAATATCAGTGTCATCTTAAATTACTGTTGATGACCATCAAGATCGATTCTAGTCCCAACACAAAATAGAGTCGCATGTGGTAATGCTGCATTTTATCACCTAGTTATCATAACTCATTGTCTATTAGTATATACTTGTGCTGTGAGAAACAGTCTTGATTCATACCTTCAGAAACATTGCTATTTGACAATGTGTAATGGCTGCTATTCGAGCCTAGATCTAGCAATGAATAAAAGAATCGAATCCTGCTTTCAAGGAATTACAAAAAGTACAGACAGACGTAGTAAATAAACAGGCACTATAAAATGACTGAATTTTTTGTGAGGACTTTGCAGAAAAATAAGACAGGGCACGAGGAGAAGAAAATATGAGAATGAATACATTAAATAAAGAGTTCAAGAAGGCACCATAAAGAATGCTTCTGAAAATGATGTAGTATGATTTAAAGTAAAAGATAATCAAAACACATGGGTTGGGATAAGGGGGAAATGTAATAACTGCAATTAGTACTTCACTTGCATAGAGAAGAATCCTTTCCCATGATAAGTCCCACTCGAGCAGAGTTATGTTTCTCCAGTCTGTTGATTTTGATAAATGACCTTCAGTGGTCAGCCCCTTCCCTTCACATTGCACACCTATGATCTTCACAACATTTGAATTTCTAACTTCCTGCTTAGATTCATGGAGTTTACGATGCCCAAACTATTCTATCCATCCGTCTTTAGCCTTACATGGAAAATATTACCCACTGTTATCCCTTGAGGTATCAGTTAGCTGAGTGTTTTAATTCTCCAGGAAGCTGTCCTTGACAATGAGATGTTTCCAACATCTCTTGATTTTCTCTGATTGCTTTCTCTTCCCCATACTTTTCATTTTGTGCACTGCATTTTCCTTCACTGGACAGGCTCAGATGGATTTGGTGCTAATAATGCCATTCCTTTTCCACCAGGGTGAGCATATTTGCCAGGCTACCTTTAAAATGGTCCCTATCCTCCTGAAGTCAAAGATTATTCCCATCCCACAAGAAAAAAAAAAGGCTCCCAGCTTCTAGATGGACAGTCAAAATCATTTGTGCAAAATTTACACAGTGATAAAGAAAATGTTAGAAAAGAAGCCAATAAAAAGAAGCAAGAACAGAATGAAGTGAGAGAAAGTAGGTGAAGGACAGAGTTCTAAAAGCATCACATCCATCTCTGAATGAACTCTTTTCTGATTTCTGTCTTTTTACTGTATATCTAAACTCTGAGGTAGACAGTTGACAGAACAATGAGCCTGTATTGTGGCGGAGGGTATTTTTCTTAAAGTTTGTTTTCTCATTTTATTTCAATGACCCTTTTACAATGGGATGAAGCTTCACCCCTTCCCTCGGATCTGATCCCTTTAATCCTACCTTGCAGGGGTTAGTAAGATTTTTCCTTAACTCTAGGACCATTCAGTGGAATTTTCATAATCACTGGAGTCTTCCAACATTTTATGATATGTGGGACTCAAGCAAATTTTTTATTCTCTCCATCAGCACGACAACAAAGCAAACATTAGAGGGATCTAGTGACATTTCTCAAGGGTGTGTATTGGTTTTGTGAATAGCACCTCCAGGTACTGAACATGATTTTGCTTGAAGTATCTAAAGTAATTTGTCCTGTTTACATCACACAACTATGGAAGATATAAAATACAGCATCAACAGTGGTTGTAATGGACCTTCAAAAATGATAATTTGGAAAAAAAACACTAGAAATTGCTTATTTCTTCAGGTGGTTTTGGTGGGTACTGAGTGTCTCACTGTCAGTGGAAAATGGATCCTAGATTTCCAAGGTATGGAATTGAAAACAGCTCTTTATATTAACATGTGTGCCGCAATAAAATGCTCTTTAGGGGTAAAGATTAAAGAGAAAATAAAAATACTATTGCAAAAAATATACAATAGTTAGACAATATGACACATTCCAATGGGCTGGCTGTTTTTTCTCTATGTGAATTAATTTATAGATAGAAAATACCTTGCTTGAGACTTTAAATTCTCAGAACAAGTACAATTAAAACATTTCTTTATCTACCCTTCAGGGAATGCCCCTATTTTACAATTCCAGAACATAGCTAGCTGCAAACCAGAGTCACCTCGTTCAATAGGTTCTGGGATTGAGGGGTAAGTGAATAACATAGCATAGCTAGTTCTCATACATGAAATTTAGGATATTCATTAGAAAAGAGTTACATCTATATATTTCAACTGAATATGTGTTGGAAGGATTTATATTACTCTGAACATAGAGACCATCTACTGGATATTTAGGCTTTAGGCTCTGAAACCCATGGGCAATAGGATGGGTTATTAAGTTGGTCAGAACAGTGCATTTTGCTGTAAAGAGGTATATACCTGCAACCCAGATATAAAACTCATGCCCCTTCCCTGTATTTCTTTTCTTTCTTTCTTTTTTTTTTTTTTGCAGTTTTTGGCCGGGGCTGGGTTTGAACCCACCACCTCCGGCATATGGGGCCGGCACCCTACTCCTTTGAGCCACAGGTGCCGCCCTCCTTCCCTGTATTTCTTTGTCCAGTTTGCAAAGACTATCAAATTATTGTAGTCAGAACCATCAAGACTCTACCACCAAATAAGGAATCATAGCCAGCTAAAATGATGCCTGACGAAAAATAAGATGCGGGCTATGTAGCAGCAGAAGAAAATTTAACGACAAATACCTCAAGATCAATTACAGGTATAAATAAGTGGCCAGGTGTATTCTTGCTTTGCCTATTTATTGGCATACATTCATCAGTATTTCTCTTCCTAAATGTGAGATATTAGATATGTTGTTTGTTACTTTACCGTCAAATTTTATCTCTGATTACCATATATGAATGCCTTTTGACTAGAAAAAAACCTAGTCATCCAGAGAGGGACATAGTGATTAATCAAACTTTGGATTTTTCCCCTGGGTAGAGAGTCCTAGACGCCTTCACTTGTATAAGTAACGGGTTGTGTTATGTTAAACCAAAGCATGCTATTGTTGATTTTGCCACTATTCACAAGTTTAAAGACCGACCATAGGTTTAAATGTCAGGGAGAATGTTATTTTGGCAATAAACATTAATAACTAAATCTTCTGTGCTTTCTCTACTGGTGTAAGAATGATGAGGCTGGGGATTACAAGCTACAATTCCTTTGATTCCTGATTTCAGGAAAGTTCCACCAATGTGAAATTGGCTTGAGATTGAGAGGGTGGAAGGGAAATAGATGCCATATTAATCTTCATCAGTGGTTGTGAGCAGAAGTATGTCTGCAAAATTGAGTGCCATTATTCTTGTTTGTTTATTTGCCTTTACATCAACCTTAGGTCAATTATCTGTCACTAGTTGTCTTGGTGCTACATGGCAGAGATAATAATTGGTAACAGCATCTTAATTTGGAGGGTAAAAGAAGATAGAAGAGTAATTTCCGGCTTCTCTGAACAAAAAGTCATCAGTAAAAAAAAAATCTTAAGGCCACAACGTTTCTTCTTGTATTCACTTCATTAGTTCCTATGAAATAGTATAAGGGCCTGATTCCTCGCATTTGATAGTTTTTTGTTCAAAAAACCTTTGATATTTCTTTCTTTTAGAGTAAATACCATTTAAAAACGTATTTCTGGTAGCCAATTAATTTGACTATTAATAAGTCAAAATTTTTCCCTAGAGAATGACATCAAGTTTTGAGATCCTGAATATGGAACAGGAATATTTCCAAAATCTATATGGGTTTCGTGTGTATGTCACTGAATTAAATATGAAAATACAGGCTCGGCTCCTGTGGCTCAACGGGCTAAGGTGCCAGCCATGTACACCTGGGCTGGCAGGTTCGAATCCAGCCCAGGCCTGCCAAACAACAATGACGGCTGCAACCAAAAAATGGTTGGGCATTGTGGTGGGCATCTGTAGTCCCAGCTACTTGGGAGGTAGAGGCAGGAGATTCACTTGAGCCCAAGAATTGGAGGTTGCTGTGAGCTGTGATGCCATAGTACTGTACCCAGGGTGACAGCTTGAGGCTCTGTCTCAAAAAAAAAAAAAAAAAAGATGAAAATACAACATGTCTGTATCTGAATATTTCATGTTACCACATTTATGGTTCATTGGAAGTCATATACTTTTTGAAAGATAC
>CAUYON010149464.1:0-20025 GCA_963573935.1 Arctocebus calabarensis
TGTGGCATCACAGCTCACAGCAACCTCCAATTCCTGGGCTCAAGCAGTCTCCTGCCTCTGTCTCCCAAGTAGCTGGGACTACAGGCACCTGCCACAACGCTCGGCCATTTTTGGGGTGCAGCCATCATTGTTGTTTGGCGGGCCCGGGCTGGATTCGAACCCGTCAGTTCATAGGTATGTGGCTGGTGCCTTAGCCCTTTGAGCACAGGCGCCGAGCCATTCTCATTCTTTTTTCAACTGCTCCAGTAGTGATGTGGTGGCACAGCTCTGAAGGACAAAAGCACTATTTTATGGTACTACACAAGGTGGACCTTAACTGCAACGTGGGTGAGATGCCACCAATCCTATTGCTGAAGCTGAAGCTCTGTTTCTTATTTTAGAAAACTTTCTGTTAGTTGATTCCCCAAAGAGGAATGTTGCTTCCCAGTTTCCCTTGGTGATTTTTGAAATTTTGCTTAAACATTAGTATCCAGATGAGAGTATATATAATTACAGCATAACTGGGCTTGCGAGGGCCAGAGCTATTAACAACCTGTGACAGACCCTGTGTCAGCCAAATATTTACCTAACTCATGGTCACAACAGGCTGAGGGGACAGATCCAATGGCTTCCACACCAGCTGGGTATCTGTTTTGGTGTTAATGTGATGTTAGTAGCTGCTTGGTTTGATTTGCGTGCATTGATTTTTCTGACATATTTCACCCTTTCCTAAATCAGCCACCCTCAGAGATATCACAACTTCCTCTCTTCCCTTCATGAGTCATGTAAAAGCACACTGGTGGTTTCCAGGACTTCCTTAATGTCTTTCTAGATGTGTCTGTGTAAACTTACAGGGTTTCACCGGAAGAAGCTCAACAGATCTCACTACACTGTGGTTCAGTTTCACAAACACAGTAGATGTGGGGAGGATGGCTGTGGACTCTAGAGCAAGACTGCCCTGCTCCAATCCCAGTTATTTGTAACTTCCAGCAAGGTTCTCAACCTCTTTGTGTCTTCTTTGCTCATCTGAAAACTGGAGATGGTAATCATATAACCAAGCTGGGTTTGGTGGCTCTAGTCAGTAATCCTAGCATTTTAGGAGGCCGAGACAGGTGGATTGCTTGAGCTCAGGAGTTCGAGACCAGCCCGAGCAAGAGCAAAACTTTGTCTTTATTAAAAATAGAAATACTGGCTGGGTGCCTGTGGCTCAGTGAGGAGGGCGCCAGCCACATACACCAAAACTGGTGGCTTTGAGCCCGGCCCGGGCCTGCTAAACAACAATAACAACTGCAAAAAATAATAATAATAAATAGCTGGGCATTGTGGTGGGTCCCTATAGTCCCAGCTACTCAGGAGGCTGAGGCAAGAGAATCACGTGAGCCCAAGAGTTGGAGGTTGCTATGAGCTGTGATGCCATAGCACTCTACTGAGGGTGACATAGTGAGACTCTGTCTCAAAAGAAAAGAAAAAAATAGAAATACTAGCCAGGTGTTGTGGTGGGCGTTAGGAAGGTTGAGAACACTACACTACAGCCTCCTGAGACTCCCGAGCCAGAACACCAAACTAAGCCACTCCCAAATTCCTTACATCTATGAGATTAAAAAAAAGTTTACTGCTATTTTAAATCTCTAAGTTTTGAAGTCATTTGATATGCATCAAGTGATAACTAAAACACTTATTATTAGGTGGCCAACTTTACTGAGGTTACCTAAATGGAGCCTGAGTTTCCCAGACTACCTCAGTCCATGGGTACAAAAGGGGACACAGTAAGAACGATACACAAAGTTCACTGACCCTTACCTCTTCTGCTGAAGTGAGACCTGCAGCTACAGTCTTTGGGTTAACCATCTCCCCCATCCTTGTAGGAAAATAAAAAGTATGTTTGCAACTTGGGAGA
The DNA here is from genome assembly GCA_963573935.1 of Arctocebus calabarensis. Taxonomy (NCBI): domain Eukaryota; kingdom Metazoa; phylum Chordata; class Mammalia; order Primates; family Lorisidae; genus Arctocebus; species Arctocebus calabarensis. Next base: position 1,877 of record CAUYON010149464.1, read on the forward strand.
AGCAGGATAGGTCTCACATAGTTGTGAACATGACTCCTCCTGGGTGCTGTTTTTGCTTCCTGGCTGGGTGTGTGCTGCTGACCGTTTTCAGGATACGTCTGTCTCCTGCAGGCACCACTGCTGCCGCAGGGGTCAGTGTCGGGCCAAGCCCCATAGTCTCCCATGGGCACTGCCTGTACCTTCCAGGCAGCGCCTCTGCAGAGCTCACTGGGCTACATCAGGTGGCTGCTTTGTGATGTTGTGGCAAGAAGGTCCTTCTCTTCAATGCACAGATTTTACCGGTGTAATTCAGATTTTACTCACAACCATCTCTCTCCGTAGGTCTCAGACATGTGTCGGTGAATTGGGTGGGGACAGAATAGAGTGACTCATATGTTGTCATCAGAATTCTCACTATCCCTCAGAGACCCAGATTTTGTTATGAGGCCGGGTTCAAACTGGCCACAGGCGGCTCATGTGTCTCCTCGGCAGCGCTAAGCAGGGACGGGACTTCTAGCTCCCAGGGAAGAGTGCTGATTGGCTGGGCTTGGGTCTCGTGCCCGCCTCTGGCTGTGGTGAGGTGGCCAGCAGGCTGCTATGTCTGACAGCCCCATCAGGACCACATGGAGTACCCCAAAGGAAGGGGGCACGCACTAAGCCTCGGAGCGGGTGCTAGTGGTGGGAGGGTACTGGCAGGTAAAAGCAAAGCCGTCTGCCGTCCCCTAGCTTCCAGACCTGCCCAGGCATGCTGGTCTGACCTCCAGCGCTGGACCCAGCAATCCCAGCCATTTAGGGATAGGGGCCCTGCTGCTGGGGAGAGCCAGAGTCAGTGTCACCTGCATCACCTTCTCCAACTCATCTGATATGCCCCTTCCTGAGACTAGAGTCAGGCTGGCACAATTTTCACCCCTTATTCACCACCTTTCTTCCAAATTTGCCTGAGTGTTTCCCTCTGAGTGCCTTTTCCTTGCATCCTATCTTTGCTCCCACCCACAAGAGTTGCTCCCACATAACTGACTAAAAAACCATGTGCAGAGTCCTAACCTCCAGCCCAGTCTTCGACTTTGTAACTCCAGCTGTGGTAATTTTAGGGCTAGGTGCTCTGAAGCCCAGTGTCCTAATCTACATAATGCAGGCATGGCAGCCTCCCCCTTCCTACCTCTTCCCTGCTAACTTTGAGGTGAGCAGAGAATTGCTCTTTCTGCGACCAGGGGAATCTTCTCCGCAGACAGCAAGCTACATGCATAGGTCTTTCTGCTGCTGCCAATAACCTCCAATGCCTGGGTCCAACCCATCCTCGTGTTTGTGACACTCAAAGCATCCCCTGAAGGATGCCTGAGTGTGTCCTCACGCACAGCCTGCCTTGCCATCGTCCTGGGGCTGCGGAGCAGATGGGCAGCAGCGCACGGTCAGGCCGGTCCCCGAAGGGCCGGGTGCCCTGGCAGAGTGCACGCTCCAACGCTGTGAGTGGTCGCCGACTCCAGCGACGCGGGCCAGAGCGTTGCCGTGTCAGTTTCCTAGGGCTGCGGTAACACCACGCAAGCTGGGGGCTTAGAGCAGCAGAAACTTGCTGTCTCGTAGTTCTGAGGGCAAGAAGGCCAAGTCAAGGTGTCGGTGGACCACGCTCCCTCTGAGGGTGCCAGGAAGGACATGTTCCTGGCCTCTTCGGTGGTAGGTCCTCGGCTGGTGGCCGTGGAGCACCAGCGTTCACTTGGTGAGCCTCGGTGCACATGTGTCTGCTCCTACATCCCCCTCTTCATAAGGACACCAGTGATTCTGCGTTACGGACCACGCCAACGGCCACATTTTAACTTGATACCTCTGAAAAGGCCCCATCTCCAAATAAGGTCATATTCTTTTTTTTTTTTTAAGAGACAGAGTCTCATTTTGTTGCCCTTGGTAGAGTGCTATGGCTTCACAGCTCACTGCAACCTCCAGCTCCTGGGCTTAGGTGATTCCCTTGCCTCAGCCTCCCGAGTAGCTGGGACTACAGGTGCCCGCCACAACGCTCGGCCATTTTTTGTTGCAGTTCAGCCAGGGCAGGGCTCGAACCACCACCCTCGGTATATGGGGCTGGCGCCCTACTCACTGAATCACAAACACCGCCCTAATAAGGTCATATTCTAAGGTGCTGGAGGTTAGGACTCCAACATACTTTATGGGGAGGGGGCACCATTCAGTCCAAAAGACTCACGGACCTGGGCCTTCAAAATAAGGGGGTCCCGTGGGGTTCTCCCCCCGCCCCGCGCCGCCCCGCCCGTCTCGAAGTTTCTCAGCACTCCCAGCTCCTCGTAGGCGGGCAGCTGCCTTTCCGTGTCCTCTGCTCCAGGGCTCCTCATCGCTCCTTCAGGGGTAGCCATCTCCTTGCCCACAGGGGAAATCTCTTCTGGGAGTTTGTCACCTGCCAGTGAAGGCCCCTGCGCTGAGCTCTTCTGGAGGATGGGCTGGTGCCTGTGGGAGGTGCCTGGCATTTCAGTCCGTTAGCCTCACTAGCCAGAGGAGCAACAGGTCGGCTCACTACTTCCCCCCAAAAGCTGGCAGGTCCCTCCGGTGGGCTTGCTCGTCGGTGCAGAGCTGAGTCAATGTTGCCTCCTGCGCAGGAAACCCCCGACTCAGGGCCATGCCCCTGCCGCCTCCAGCTTGGTCTTTCCCCTTCCTCCCTCCATTCTGCTCCTCCTACAGGCGCACGCTCTGCTCTACTTTGTTGCAGGCCCTTGTCAGGCAGGAAGAGTCATTTTGTTTGTTTTCTTATTTTTGAGATAGGTCTCTCTCTCTGTCTCCTGTGATAGAGGGCAGTGGCCTCACTGCAACCCCAAACTAATTTTTCTAGTTTTTGTAGTGACAGAGTCTTGCTCAGGTTGGTCTTGAACTCGTGGCCTCAGCGATCCTAGCCACTGCAGTTGGCCTGTATTTTAATTTTTAAATTTTATTTTTTTATTTTTTTGAGACAAAGTCTCACTCTGTCACCCTGGGTTTTCTCACAGCAACTCAGACTCTCGGGCTCAGGTGATCCTTTGCCTCAGCCTCCGGAGTAGCAGGGACAACAAGCGCCCCCCCACCCCCACGCCTGGCTAACATATCTATTTTTAGTAAAGACGGGATCTCACTCTTGCTTAGGTTGATCTCAAACTCCTGAGCTCAAGCAATCCACCCGCCTCGGACTCCCAGAGTGGTAGGATTACAGGTGTGAGCCACCGAACTTAGCTCCCAGCCTATACCTTTAATTTATATAAATGGTGTATTGCTCTAGACATTATGTTTCCTAATTTTATCACTCTACTGATGTTCCTCAGGTTAATAGGATTTTATCCTCACTTCTCCTACACCATAAGCCTTGAAGTTTGATGGGTTAAGGAACAGCTGACTCCTGTGGGGGCGGGGTTGGGGGCAGCTTGCTTGTGTTACCTTACAAATGGTACGCTCTCCACATGCTGCAGGGGCCCACTGGGTCTGATTAGAGTGACTTCTCATTCCACATCCTTCCATACTTTTCCCACGAAAGGGGAGTGTGGAGTTTCCCACATTATCTCTTGTGGCCCAGACACTGGAAAATGCACTGTGGCCATGATAAATGATGCAGTGAGGACACAACTGGCCATATTTAGAATGTGGGAATTCTGTAGGACAAATGGCCTGATTTCTTCAACACATAAACATCATTAAGAAAAGGCAAGCAGGTAAGAGAAAAATAACAATGGATTAAGAAACACTTAGACATATTAACCAAATGTGACACATGAACTTATATAGATCATAATGTGAAAAAGCCACTGTAAAAAGATATTAATAGGGAAATCTTATTTTATTTTACTTATTTATTTTTTGAGACAGAGGCTTACTATGTTGCCCTCCGTAGAGTGCCAGGAAATCTTATTTTTATTTTTGTTTTTATTTACTTATTTTTTTCTTTAAGATCGAGTCACACTCTATTACCTGGGTAGCACCATGGTGTCATAGCTCAACCTGTCTCTTGGGCTCAAGTGATCCTTTTGCCTCAGCTTCCTGAGTACTTGGCCACCCAGATAATTTTTCTATTTTTAGTAGAGATGATGGTATCATTCTTGCCCAGGCTGGTCTGGAACTCCTGAGCTCAAACAATCCACCCTCCTTGGCCTCTCAGAGTACTAGGATTCCAGGCATGAGCCGCTGCGCCTGGCCCCAATAGGGGAATTTTAAACACAGATTGAGTATTAAATAAGACTATGGAGTTATTAATTTTGTTAGGTATGATAATGTCATCATTGATGTGGCAGTTATAAAGTTCTCTTCTGTTAGAGAGTGATGCTGAAGCATTTATAGATAAAATGATATGATGTCTAGTATTTGCTTTAAGAGGCTAATGTAGGGGCTGGCAAGACTTTTTCTGTAAAGAGCCAAATAGCAAATATTTTAGCCTCTGTTGGCCACATGGTCTCTGTCACCACTACTCAGCCTTGCTGCTACAATGTGAAAGCAGGTACTAGATAGAACACAAATGAATGGGCATGGCTATCTTCCAATAAAACTTTACTTGCCAAAACAGGGAGGCAGTTTTGGGGGATGCCATTTGACAAGCCCAGTTCTACTGCTAAAAAAAGAGAAGGGCAGACCAGTGAAAAAGATGGACAAAATGGCGGACAAGATGTTGTTCATTGTTGAAGCTTGATGGTGGTTCCTTTCACTATTTTCTCTAGGTCTTTGCAGGGTAGGGGAAGCCTTTGGCCTCTCTCCTCTCCTCATCTCTCTCACTTCTTTCCTCTTCCTTGCTGGTTTTCTTCTCAGGTCTGTTTCAGACCCCCACTTACACCCACACTTTCACTTCAGTGTATTTGTTTAATCAGAGTGAACTCCCCAAACAGCCTCCTATTGCAGTTTGAGGAATGCAGCAAAAGGCTGCAGTAAATCCCTGTGATAGGGTCTCCGTGTTATTTCCCAGGAAACTCACTGGCCCGGTTCCTTGCAGAGTTTTATACCCTTGTAAACACTTTTCCTGAAATGGAGATTCAGTCCTCAGAGCTGGAGCACACCACCCTCAGGAAAGCATTGTTGTTTTCTTATTTCTCAGCAGGAAATAGGAATGTCCCAGGGAGGATTAGAAAATGACCAGACAGCTCTGGTGAAGGGCTGGGAACTTCAGCTGGAATTTGGAATCTGGTCAGAACATCTGGGAGTTCAAAGAAAAAAATGTAAAGCTATTCACCAGCCTCCATAAATTCTCTTAAAAGTAGATAATTATGAAATAAAGAACCGACAACAGGGCGTGTTGTCAGAGGAAAGGAATTGCACAGATCTCCCATGAAACTGCCAGGAGTGTGTAGGCTGAACACATATGTTGTTTCAAATTATAGGGGGCAAGTCTCCTAAGGAAAGAATAGCCATTGACCCTCTTTTCCAAGATCCTTTAGGACATGACAGGGGCACCCCATCGCCCCTGCAGGAACTAGATACTCTCTTTGTCTTGCACAGCACATGCCTTTCCCCTGCCTGGCAGGACCCTCCTCTTCCTTGTCACTGCCCAAGCCCAGCTCTCCAGTGGAGGACTTGCTCTCCGCGGCGAGGGAGAGGCCTTTCCTGACCACCCCAGCTCCTGGCCCCTCTCCCCTGGGGGCTTCTCTAGCACGTTCTGATAGTACCACTCAGTATCACGTGCTACCTAGGATGATGTAACAGATGACCCCAATTCTCAGTGGCTTCACACAATCAAATTTACACTCATGTCACAATATAAAGTGATTGCTCCCAAGCTTGCTCCACTGTGCAGCTTCACCCTTTTCTAGATCCTTGGAGTTCTTGAGATTTTGTTGGCAATGAGGAAAGAAACTGTGAGGAAAGTATGTCACTTCTTTTGTACAGAATTATGAGATTCATCCATATTGTGGCATGAAGCAGTGGTTATTTCTCTTTCATTGCCACATAATCTTCCATTGCATACCACGATTTATTAATTCATTCTATTTGGGGGGAGAGTGCTGTGGTGTCACCATAGCTTACAACAACCTCAAATTCTTGGGCTCAAGCCACCCTCTTGCCTCAGCCTCCTGAGTAGCTGCGACTACAGGCATGCACCACAACATTCTATTTTTTTAGTACAGACAGTGTCTTGCTCTTGCTCAGGCTCGTCTTGAAATCCTAGCTCAGGCCACCCACCTGCCTCAGTCTCCCAGAGTGCTAGGATTATTGGCCTGAGCCAAGGCCTATGCACTTGTCAATCCATCCTACTGTCAATGTGCCTAGAGTTGTTTTTAGTTTAGGGCTACTATTAATAAAGCTATTATAGATGTGTGTTTTGCTGTACATATGTGCTGGATACATACTTAGCAGTAGGGTTGCTGGATCATAGGCCATGAATATGTGAAGTGCTAATCATTTAAGGTTGCCAAATAGTTTTCCAAAGAGATTGTACAACCTGACATGCTCACCAGCACTACATGAGACTTCCGTTTGCTCCAAATCTTTGCTACCACTTTTTTTTTTTTGAGACAGAGTCTTGTCACCCACCCACCCCTCACCTCCATAGTGCAGTGGAGTCATAGCTCATAGCAACCTCAGACTCTTGGACTCAAGCAAACCTCTTGCCTCAGCCTCCCGAGTAGCAGGGACTACAGACACCTGCCACAAAACGCCTGGGTAGTTTCAGAGACAAGATCTCATTCTAGCTCAGGCTGGTCCAGAACTTATGAGCTCGGTGATCCACGCACCTTGGCCTCCCAGAGTGCTGGGATGACGGGTGTGAGCTGCCGCTTCCGGACTCTTGCTGCCACTTAATGCTGTCGCTTTTTCATTTAGCTATTCTGGTGTGGGTAGAGTGACATCTCCTTGTGGTTTTAATTTGCATTTTCCTAATGTCTAATGTTATTCAGCACTTTGTTACGGGGTCACTGGCCATTTTGGTATTCTCTCTTGAGAATCCCTGGCCCAAGTATTTGGACCACCTTTTTATTGGGCAATCTATCTTTGTCTTATTGATTTGAAGCGTTATATATGAGGTCACATAATTAAGTGTGAGAAGTCATCCTAGAAAAAGCGCTACATACCTCGTGGGCTGAATATCACTATAATGACCTTTGAAGTACTCCTCGTGGCCATCTGATGACTGTAGTAATGTTCAGCAATGAGGGATGTAGCAGTTCCCTGGGACAAGTTCTCTAACTTAATTATCAGACCTTATGTGATAATGGCTCTGATGGTCATTCCAGAAAAAGAGTTTCAAAATTACTTTGAAGAGTGGGCTAGGTACTGGAATCAGCACATAGCTTCCTAAGGGGAGTACATACCTTGAAGGTGACCATGATGTTATTCAGTAATGACATATACAGTACTTTTTTTTTTTTTTTTTTGAGACAGAGCCTCTAGCTGTCACCCTGGAGAGAGTGCTGTGGCATCACAGCTCACAGCAACCTCCAATTCCTGGGCTCAAGTGAGTCTCCTGCCTCCGCCTCCCAAGTAGCTGGGACTACAGGCGCCCGCCACAATGCCCAGCCATTTTTTGGTTGCAGCCATCATTGTTGTTTGGCGGGTCCTGGGCTGGATTCGAACCCACCAGCTCAGGTGTACATGGCTGGCGCCTCAGCCCGTTGAGCCACAGGCGCCGAGCCAGCACTTTTTTTTTGAGACAGAGTCTTACTATGTTGCCCTCAGTACAGTGCTATGGCATCACAGCTCACAGCAACCTCAAACTCTTGGGCTTAAGCGATTGTCTTGCCTCAGCCTCCAAAGAAGTTGGGACTACCAGGCACCTGCCACAACACCGGCTATTTTTTTGTTGTAGTTGTCCTTATTGTTTGGCAGGCCCAGGCCGGGTTCGAACCTGCCAGCCCTGATGTGTGTGGCTGGCACCCTAGCCACTGAGCTATAGGTGCCAAGCCATATGCAGCACTTGCAATTTTTTTGTTAATTATATGCATTGCAACTATATTCTCACATTCTGTAGCTTTCCTTTTAACTCCCTTTATGATATTTTTGACAAAGAGAAGTTTTGAATTGTAATGAAATATCGATCTTTTCTTTTATGGTTAGTTCCTTTTGTGTACTGTTCAAGAAGTCCTTGCCTACTCCAAAGTCATGAAGATATTCTACATTATCTTTTAGAAGCTTTATTGTAACATTTTGTATTTCACATGCAGGTCTATGATTCATCTGTAATTTATTTTGTGTTGGTATGATGTCAACATCAAGATTTATTTCTTCCCATTTGAATATCCAGCAGCTCAGCAATATTTATGGAAAAGATCACTGCAATGCAGTGGGACCTTAGTTGCAAATCAGGTGGTTATATGTGTGTGGGTATATTGGGGGACTCTATTTTATGTTATCAATTTGTACTATTTGTCTGTATTTTCTCTGATATCACATCCTTTTTATTTATTTATTTATTTATTATTTTTTTCTTCCCTCACCCCTCATCCTTTTAATAGCTTAAGAATCAGTTTACATCCTTTATTTTGGTTGTTCCTCAAGATTGTCTTGGCACTTTGTGTTTCAGAATTTGCTTGTCAGTTTTTACCCATACACATATAACTCTAGTAGGATTTTGATTGTAATTGGATTGAATCTATAGAAAAATTTGGGGTAAGTTAACAGCTTTATAATATTCTTTCAATCCATGAACATAGTATATGCTTCTTTTCTTCTCCCTTCTTTAATTTCTCTTGACACTGTTTTGTAGTTTTCTGATAGGGGTCCTATACATTTCTTGTTGTTTATTCCTAAGTAGGATTCTTTGGTACTATTATTATTATTTTTGAGACAGAGTCTTAAACTGTCACCCTGGGTAGAGTGCCGTGGCATCACAGCTCACAGCAACCTCAAACTCTTTGGGCTTAAGCTATTCTCTTGCCTCAGTCTCCCAAGTAGCTGGGAATACAGGCACCTGCCACAACGCCCGGCTATTTTTTTGTCGCAGTTGTCACTGTTTTTTTTTTAGCTGGCCTGGGATGAGTTCAAACCCTCCAGCCTTGGTGTACGTGGCCAGTGCCCTACCCACTGAACTACGGGCACCGCCACCTTTGGCACTATTGACAATGGAACTGTGTTTTTAGAAATTTCCGTTTCTAAAGAATTGCAATTGAATTTTTCCTTACTGACCTTCTGTCCAGTGATCTGACATGTTTGTGGCCATTTCCAATCATAGTTCATTAGCCAGAAGGAACTGGCCACACCTAAGGAGGGAAGCCAGAGGTGAGTCTACCTGAGAACTTGGGAAGAGAAAGAAAGGAATTTTAGTGAACACAGAAGATTCTTCTATACTTAATGCCAAGGTTTTCTTTTATTTATTATTATTATTTTTTTTTAGACAGAGTTTCATTCTGTTGCCCTGGGTAGAGTGCTATGGCATCTATTCCACAGCAACCTAAAATACCTGGGCTCAAGCAAATCCTCTTGCCTCAGCCTCCCGAGTACCTGGAACTACAGGTAACCCCCACTATGCTTGGCTAGTTTTTCTATTTTAGTAGAAACAGATCTCACTCTTGCTAAGGCTGGGAATGTTGAGATTTTAAAATCCATGGGTGAACTCTTATAAACTATTGTGTACCCATTTAATGGAATGTCATCCAGTACTTAAAAAAAAGAGAGCTTTCAACCCATGAAAAGACATGGAGGAACCTTAGGTGCATATTACTAAGTAAAATAAGTCAATCTGAAAAGACTACACACTATGATTCCAACTATATGACATTCTGGAAAAGGCAAAACTATAGAGACTATAAAAGATCAGTGGTTTGCAAAGGCTAGGGGGAGAACAAGTTGAATGGACAGAGCACAGAGGATTTTTAGGGCAGTGAAACTGCAGTAGAACCTTTGCAAATTGACTAGCCAAGGGACTGTAACCAAATGGTCAGTATATGGAGGTGGTCAACATAAGGAACTAGGCCTACTGTACCAATATGTACATATGATGCATGTCTGGTCTACTTACAGAGGTAGTCATTGTAGGGAGGTGGTTCTACTACATTTTGCATGAAAATAATGATAGATCATGTCATTATAGATTTGTCAAAACCCATAGAATGGGCCAGGCACGGTAGTTCACACCTGTAATCCTAGCACTCTAGGAGGTTGAAGTGGGTGGATTGCTTGAGCTCAGAAGTTTGCATCTAGCCTGAGCAAGAGACCCTGTCTCTACTAAAAATAGAAAAACTAGCCATATATAATGGCACATTCCTATAGTCCCAGCTACTTAGGGAGGTTGAGGCAAGGAGATTGCTTGAGCCCAAGGGATGGGGGTTGCTGTGAGCTATGATAATGCCCTGGCACTCTACTCAGGGTGACAGAGTGAGACTCTGTCTCAAAAACAAAAAAATCCACAGAATGTACAAGGCCAAGAGTGAACCTTTATGTAAACTATGGACTTTGGGTGGTAATAATGTATAATGTAGGTTCATTATAACAAAATTACCACTGTGGTGTGGGATGCTAGCAGAGGGGAGGTGATGCATGTGGGGGTAGGAGGTAAATGTACTTTCTGCTCAATCTGAAACTGAATCTAAAACTTTGAATCCATATATTCCAATTGCTTTGAATCTAAAACTGCTCTAAGTGGTTGCAGCACCAGCCACATGCACCGAGGCTCATAAATTATGCTTTTATGTTTCCTTGATTTTAGATTGGCATTGAAATAAAATACATGACACACACCTTCTTTTTTCTTTTTTTTAATGCCACATACCTTCTAAGGAACTTGCAAGCTACATTGCTTACCCCACTCCACCCTTGATTTATATTACAACTTTCCAAAGCCAAAGTCGCACAGAAGCAAGCTACAGCCTGCCAAGGCCAGTTGCTTTACCTTGCAAATGATCTGGTTCGAACTTTATGCTCTTATAATGTTGTAATGTCTTGTTTTATTTAATTGCTGGTTCCCAAAACAAATTATTTACTTTCTCAGCCTAATTTGCTTATAAAATGATGAAGCAGCTAAGCCCACAGTTCAGGCACTGAACCCTGTAGGGCATTGCTAGATACTGATTGGGTGAATTCCAGGGTGGTCTTTAGTCAATGATGGTCAACAATGGTCACTCTCAAGAATGGAAGACAGTTAAACTGCTTGTGTAGGGATCAGACGTGGTCTTGTTTTATCTTTCACACAAGACAATTTTATTTGGTTTGAGTATATACCTGCGATGTACAGTTCAGTGGATTCCAAAGTTGGGATTCTCTAAAACACAATGTCTCCCCATAAACAAACAACAGCTAAAAACACATGCACATCTCCCCTGCATGTTTTATGCAGATTGTGCTTCTATGAAGAAAGAAGAAACCTAAGTGTGAATAGGGTGTTTCTTGGTCTCCCATCAGGCCAGGAGGGTATGGGGTGGAAGCCGTCAAGGTCTGAGGCTCAGGGACAGTCCTGCAAAGGTTTGAACCTCAAAGGAACAGCCTAAGGCCCTGAGTTTCCTTACAGAGGACCTGCATCTGCTTATGCTTTAAGCCTCTCACTCTAAGTCTAGATCAGAGAGGGAGCCGGAGGTCTTTGTGGAATAAAGGATGGACTCAGGGTCTGTTCCTCTCTGTACAGAACTCACCTCTCCCTCTCTCTCTAAGCTTCCTAACAGAAGCTCTTCTCACTGCCCTGGCCCCCTGCACTCCACCCTCCATCCCAAGGACAGAGGACTTTGCTTTAGATGACCTTTCCTATTTTTGTTTGTTTTGCTCTGTTTCAATATATTTCTACAGTAATTTCTTTCTTTCTTTTTCTTTTTTTTTTTTCATGTGCGGCTGAATCACACCTAAACTTTACTCAGTGGCTTAGGTTAAAATTATAAGGCCAGAAATGAAAGTGCTGAGGCAAATTGGCCTCTATGGATCCAAGGAATGCAATCCTTGTCGCCTTTCTCCTCTGTGGTGTCGGCTGTAGTTCTGGGCCCATTCTGATCATGATGCTTGGTGTGTGTTGGGATGTATGTGGGTTTTTTTTGTTTTTGATTTTGTTTGCCAGGTAAACCAGGATTGTGAAGCAGGGTAGCCTGGAATAACAGAAAGGGTAGGGCTGGCACAGAATATTCCCATGATCTGAGTGTGCTTCACTTAGGACTAGAGAACTAGTGGGAACCAAAACTCACCTAAAAAACAATTTCTGAAGAAAATACTAGGTTACTATGTGAACTTTTTTTTTTTTCAGACAGAGTCTCACTCTGCCATCTTGGGTTCAGTGCTGTGGCATCACAGCTCACAGCAACCTCAAACTCAAGTGATCCTCTAGCCTCAGTTTTTTCAGTTTTAATGGAGACAAGGTCTTGCTCTTGCCCAGGCTGGCCTTGAACTGCTGACCTTAAGTGATCCTCTTGCCTCAACCTTCCAGAGTGCTAGGATTACAGGCTTGAGCCACCACACCGGGCTTTTTTTTTTTTCTTTGAGACAGGGTCTCATTCTGTCACCCAGGCTGGAGTGCAATGGTGTCACAGTTCACTGCAGCCTCAAACTCCTGGGCTCAAGTGATTCTCTGACCTCAGCCTTCTAAGTAGCTGAGTAGTTGAGACAGGCCCATGCCACCACATCCAGCTGAGTTTTCTATTTTTTTTTAGAGACAGAGTCCCACCATATTACCTAGGCTGCTCTCAAATTCTTGGCCTCAAGTGATCCTCTTACCTCAGCCTCCCAAAGTGCCAGGATTACAGGTTTGAGCCACCTTGCCTGGCCCCACATTTTAGATTACATAGAATTTTGGAACAAAATTAAGAATACTAAGAATCACTATTTATTAAGCATTTACTATGTGCTATGACTTTTTATCCTTACAACAACTCTATGAGGTAAATATTACTGGTAAATGGAGGCTTGTTCCTTGTCCTCTAGCTGGTTACGTGTGAAGCTAGGAAAAAGGACAGTTTTGTTCACCTAATCTAATGCTATTTGGTTGTATTCCTTTCTGTGGAGGCAATATAAGGTGGTCATAAAGTTCGTGTGCAAATTATAATTACACAGGAAATTTACGGCCACCCTCTATAAGTTATAGGACAAAATAGATCATTTCGGAAAGCAAGTATTGGAATTTTCATTTAATACAGTTGTCTTAAAGGTTAAGAACAAAGTCTAGCTGATTCTCTCCAAATTCTGGTCAGTGGAATAATTCTTCCCTGGAATTTTGGGAAAAGGCACCCACGGATGTGGGACCCTGTGGGACCCTGCCTGCTCTGGTAACTGAGGGGAAAGGTTTGCAGCTGGGTTCGGCTGGCGAGGTGCGCTGACATTCCCAGAAGTCCCAGTAGGTGGCAGCGTTTCCCAGAGAGGCAGAGCCCATCAGGGTCCGCACACAGCGCCCTGGAAAAGTGAAGACAGATTTGTGGCGGCAGGAAGACCATACCACCTGTCTGTGTATAATTATTTTTAATTTGCCTTTTTATACGTTTTATGTTTTAAACATTTCAGTAACAATAAGCAAGGTAGGCTTGAGTGAAAATGGTAGAAACAGGAGAAGGTGCCTTTTCCCCTTCATATCACCAGCTGTCCTTGGTTGCCCAAGGTCCTCACAGGATGCTCCCCATGGAGCTGCCCTGCCCTGAGAGGATTATTTGCAATCCCCAACCACGCCCTACCGCCTACCTGGCAATCTGCTGCCCCACTCCACGAAGGCCACCTCTGTGCAAATCAGGTAAGCCAGCTCCAGCTATTGCCACTCTCAACCGTGAGTCCCATGGAGAACTGAGCACATTTCCGGCGAGACCAGGAACCGAGGGCAATTCTGGCATCGAACAGGGAACTAAAGGTGGCAGCTATTTGTTGTAAGGAGGACATTTCAGGCCCAATGTAGGACTGGCCAGATTTGTGCCTGCATCCGTGTCCACAGGCAACCGCGGCAAGCTCAGCCTGTAAGCAACAGTGAGGTGCGTCCCCCTCCTACCCACAGCCTGAAGTCCCGGGATGGAAGATACACTTCTCTTGCTTTTTGAGGATGGTCAGAGCTTCCTACTAAAAATGTGAACATATCAAGCTGGGTGGTCAACATCAAATGGGGGTATAGGTGCTCCAGATATGGAAGAGGGTTGGTTCAGGAGAATTTTCCTAATGCTAACCTAAAACATTTTTTTTTTTTTGAGACAGAGCCTCAAGCTGTCACCCTGGATAGAGTGCTGTGGCATCACAGCTCACAGCAACCTCCAATTCCTGGGCGAGTCTCTTGCCTCCGCCTCCCAAGTAGCTGGGACTGCAGGCGCCCGCCACAAAGCCCGGCCATTTTTTGGTTGCAGCTGTCATTGCTGTTTGGCGGGTGCAGGCTGGATTCGAACCCGCCAGCTTAGGTGTACATGGCTGGCACCTTAGCCCGTTGAGCCACAGGCGCCGAGCCCTAAAACATTTTTTACATGCAAAATTGTTAATTTTAAAAGTTGATTAGAAAGTTAAATCCCATTCCTAGAAATTTTGTTTTTAAACCAGGTCATTTAAATAACACCGTCAAGTTTTGGTTGGACATCAACTCTTTTTTTTTTTCTTTTTGAGACAGAGTCTTATTTTGTGGCCCTTGGTAGAGTGCTGTGGTGTCATAGCTCACAGCAACCTCAAACTTTTGGGCTCCAGTGATCCTCTTGCCTCAGCCTCCTGAGTAGCTGGGACTACAGGCATCTGCTATTTTAAACATCGAACTCTTTGTTGGATGAAAATTTGAGGGAGGAAACTCTTCTCGTGTCCGTCCTTTACCTGCTCCAGCTAACATCAATGTGGATTGTTAGCCTCCTGTGTGCCATGTGTCATGACGGACCCCCCATTGTACTGTTCAGTATTGGGCCATTTTGTGGATAGGCAGACAACATGGTGCAGGCAGCTTGCCCAAGGTCACAAGACTTCTAACCAGGAGCCAGGATTCAAGAACTTTCTGCTCTTTCTATTTGAGCACACTGCAGTTATTACTGCCAGAGTAAACCAATATAATAAATTTTAGGTAAGTGACCAGTTACTGGAAATCTCCAAAAGTCTCTGAATCTTCATCCCAGGTTTTTATTGGACTGCAAAGACAGACTTCTTTTTTTTTAGATTTTTAAAAACCAAAACATTTATTGCATGACTAATTGTTGAAATTCTTAAGATGAACCGGATGCTGCAGCAGGGCTTAGGGTTTAGGCGTTGTTCCTTCAGGGAATCCATGCCTGCAGCATATTAAAAACAAGAACAGTTATTTCAGCAACAATGCACACATTTTAATCTTTGTTAAGCGGATTTCAATGAGCTTATCTCTAAAGACAGAATTCGGATAGTCCATTCCCCTAGCTTCCTATGTTCTCAAATGCTCTCCACATGAGAAATGCTGTATGAAGGGTGTTAGAATTCGGTACCTACAATCAGAGTTGGTATGTGGATGTGGAGGCTTCTGTGTGGACTAACAACATTCAACACTATTCAAAAGGGGAGCTGCTCAGCCCTGGGACACATGGCCATCCCTGTGAGGGCCTGATTCAGACTCAGGGCAGAGAACTTAGTATCCATTGCCTGTTCCATGAGCCCTTCCCGGCGGCTCCTCCTACAGGTTTGGGTGTCCACGTGCTTCTCTTGCTGACAGGGTGGGGATGACAGCAAGTACATGTTGGTCTTCAGGTGATGACAAAGGAAATTCTGTGCAGCGCAGAGAGGCCACTTGTTTTGTTCTCAGGCCTCAGCAGTCAGGGCCATCACATTGCATGTGGTTTCCATGGAACAGAAATGATATTTGTGAATATATTAAACTGGCCTATTTTTCTTTCTGCTTAAATTGTGATGGTATATGGCTCTCCACCCCTTTAGTCAACAGGTTTCTGTGCTTCAGGGAAAGAGAGATGCTATTGAGAACAACCAGATCGTTGCTCAATGTTGGCTGTTTTGAATCCCTTGCAAGGCAATGGTGTTATTCCTTGTCATTTGGAAATGACAAAGAACACAACGGGGTAAAGAAAGAAATTATTAGAACTTCTATTTTCATTTTTTTTTTTTTGTATAGACAGAGTCTCACTTTGTTGCCCTTGGTAGAGTGCTGTGACATCACACAGCTCACAGCAACCTCCAACTCCTGGGCTTAAGCAATTCTCTTGCCTCAGCCTCCCAAGTAGCTGGGACTACAGGCGCCCCCCACAACGCTTGACTATTTTTCTGTTTTGCAGTTCGGCAGAGGCCGGGTTTGAACCTGCCACCTTCAATATATGGGGCCGGTGCCCTACTCGCTGAGCCACAGGTGCCACCCTCTATTTTCATTTTTTATCTTGTCCTTTAAAGTACCTATTTTGGTATGCAATTTTATAAAGCACGTAACATATTAGTACAGTATTAAATGGTATATGGTATGGTATATGGTTTTGAGATTATACCATACAAACATAGATGTTACCACATACAAATATGCATTTGTATTGCATATATGCAATATATGCATTTGTATGCATATTTCTATTACCATATGTACATGCTCAAATTTTTGTGGTCAGGGATGCAAGATCAAAAAAATGAGGTCACCAATCTTGAAAAGCAGATTTTGCTTTAAGAGACAGTTTTTCTTCTTAAATTCTAAAAGTTTCTTTTAACTACCAAAAGTTTAGCTTACAGGTCTGCATGGTGACTTTTACTACAGTCACAAGTAGAGATAACTTAAGGACCCACTCGGCTAGGGAAGAAGCAGACTGAAATCCCCAGGGCAGGGGACTGAGAGAGAGGAGGAGAGGCAGGTAGTATGTGTGTTGGATGGCACATCCCATTTCCCACTCGGGTAGGTTTAGGAAACTCCCTAAATGGTGGGGCTGTTTCTTTTTTCCTCAGGCACCTTAAGAAAAGTCCACATCCAACCTGGGGCTTCTTGGATGAAATGGGCTATGGGGTGGTCTTACAGCCCTGAGCCCTGCAGGGGAAAACAGTGGCAGATGAGGGATTGAATACTCAGAACCAGTGGGTTACAGAAAGTTGAGGGAGAAGGAGAGACCACGAAACATGGAAACCAAATGACCAGGGGGACCATGCACGTAGAGGCCAAAAGAGCCAGGTGAGACCAGCTTCACCTGAGTGAGCACTTGACAGCACAGGATGTTGGAACACCTGAGCAGACCAGCCACTCTGCAGGGAAGACCAAGAAGAACACGAAGTCAGCCCCCAGCCCTCCGCCCCGGGAGGACATGTGCACATGGGTGGGCTTTTCCCCTCTTTACCCCAGTTCACATGTTGGATGCTAGTCCCTAGTAGCTGGGAAGGTGACCTTCTTCAGAAACAGAGCTGTTGCAGAGATAATGTGTTAAGATGAAGTCATACTAAAATGGGGTGAGCCCCTGATCTAATATGATCTGTGTCCTTATAAAAAGGGGGCATTTGGAGACAGACATACACAGGAAGACACCTTGTGAAGAGCGACAGGAAGAAGATGGCCATCTACAAGCCAAGGAGAGAGACCTGGAGCAGGGCCTTCCCTTCCAGCCCTCAGAAGGAACCAACCCTGCTCACACCATGAACTTGGAATTTTAGCTTCCAAAATGGAGATAATAAAGTCCTGTTGTATAAGCCACTCCGTTTGTGGCACTTTGTTATGGCAAAGTATTTAATAATAACCACCTTTGCTATTAAACAAAGGGGGGACGGAGAAATCTGAAAGCCTCGATCATTACTCAAAGGAGGCTGAGATAACCCAGAAGAGACTGTTCTAAAAAAGATAATGAGTTCATGAGAGCTGGCTGTTACATTTTCAGGAATTTTGTGAGTGGGGTTAAACACAACCACTTTTAAAAATAAAATTATAAACATAACCAAATGTATTGTATTTTCTTTTGAGACACAGTCTCACTTATGTCACCCTTGGTAGTATGCCATGGAGTTACAGCTCACAGCAACCTCCAACTCTTGGGCTTAAGCGATTCTCTTGCCTCAGCCTCCCAAGTAGCTGGAACTACAGGCGCCACCACAACACCAGGCTATTTTGTTGTTGTTGTTGTTATAGTTGTCATTTTTGTTTGGCAGGCACGGGCCGGGTTTGAACCCACCAGCCCCAGTGTATGTGGCTGGTGCCCTAAAGGCTGAGCTACAGGCACTGAGCCATGAATGATATATTTTTTTTTTTTTCAGTTTGAGTGTTATATCTTTTTTTTTTTATAATTTTATTGAATCATAATTGTGTTCATTGGTGCAATCATAGGGCACAATGTGCTTCATATACATTCAGAAATATTTTTATCGTACTGTTACAGATAGCCTTCATGGCATTTTCTTGATCACTAGGTAAAGACATTGATACTCTACCTTTAATAAGTTTCACCAGT
>CAUYON010149467.1:0-14226 GCA_963573935.1 Arctocebus calabarensis
TACAAAAAATAATTTCAAAGAGCCTATAAAAATAAATAATAAAAACCTAAGGCTCGGTGCCTGTGGTTCAAGTGGCTAAGGCGCCAGCCACCTACACCTGAGCTGGCGGGTTCGAATCCAGCCCAGCCCGCCAAACAACAAGGGCTGCAACCAAAAAATGGTCGGGCATTGTGGTGGGCAACTGTAGTCCCAGCTCCTTGGAAGGCCGAGGCAGGAGACTCTCTTGAGCCCAGGAGTTGGAGGTTGCTGTGAGCTGTGATGCCACAGCGCTCTATCCAGGGTGGCAGCTTGATGCTCTGTCTCAAAAAAAAAAAAAAATCTTTCAATTGACCACTTCAAAGAAATGGTTGGAAGAAAGCTGATGAAGATTACACAGGAATCTTTTTTTTTTTTTTAGAGACAGAGTCTCACTTGGTTGCCTTCAGTAGAGTGCCATGGCATTATAGCTCACAGTAACCTCAAACTCTTGGACTCAAGCGATTTTCTTGCCTCAGCTTCCCAAGTAACTGGGACTACAGGCACCCATCACAACTCCCTGCATTTTTTGGTCGCAGCTATCATTGCTGTTTTAGCTGGCTGGGGCTGGATTCAAACCTGCCACTCTCAGTATATGGGGCCAGTGCCCTACCCATAGAGCCACAGGCGCCACCCTGAAATATGTTGCTCTATAGTGACCAAAAATGTGGCCAGGTGCAGTGGCTGAAGCCTGTAATTCCAGAACTCTGGGAGGCCGAGGTGGGTGGATCCCACAAACTCAGGAGTTCAAAACCAACCTAAGCAAAGAGAGTCCCCACCTCTACTAAAACACAGAAAAACCAGCTGGGAGTTGTGATGGGAGCCTGTAATCCCAGCTACTCAGGAGGCTGAGGCAAGAGGATCATTTAAGCCCAGGAGTTTAAGGTTGCTTAAGCTATGATGCCACAGCACTCTACCCAGGGTGACAGAGACTCTGTCAAAAAGAAAGGAAAGAAAGAAAAGAGAAAGATGAGGGAGAGAGTGGGAAGGGGCGGGGGAGAAGGAGGAGGGAGGGAGGGAAATGCTTTCATTGTAAGTCAAGGTAAGTTCAATAAAACCAGTAACCATACTCCAGGGTTTATTTTGCATGTGAATATTGTTATAGCTTTCTAGAGTTACACTTTAACATGTAATCATAATTAAAATAATTAAAAACATTTATATATGCCTCTCAAATGCAAACAGTGTAACCTAATTGCATGTACCCTCATATTAATCTGAAATAAAACATATTTATCTTTAAGAAAACTGTTACCTTCAAAAGTTAAATGATAAAAATAAAAAAATTAAAGAAATTAGAAAGTAAATAAAAATAAAAACATTTATACAGATATGGAATCAGTACTACCCATAAATAATGTGCATTATTTTGAGGTATTATTTCTGCCTCAAACATTTGGACAATAAAGTATGCATTATGTATGACAAAATACAGTACTTCTTTGCTACCCTTTTTTCCCACTAAAAATGATACAATTTTTAGGTGAAGAATAAATATAGTACCTCTTTATCTAAAATTTTCTTTTTAAGATGAAAGCTCTTCAGTTTTTGCAGCATTATATCATTGACTTTGTCACTTTCTTTAAAATGTTCAGTATCAGGATTGGTGATGTCCTAAGTAATGGTTTGAGAAACCATATTAAAAGATTTTTAGTAAAGCTAAAAGGAAAAACCAAAAGCATAAATGAAACAAATCTCCCTTCCAAAATAAGTGATTAAACCAAAGGAGGTAAAATCATATTGAACTCTATTTGTTCAATTACTCATCAGAAGACATCTGATAAAGGATTAGTATCAAAGACTATTAAATCACACCTGCACAGAAGTTGTTTTGAGGACAGACTAGTATAGTTGCTGGGAAGTTAATACTCATCTATAATAACTAAGCATGCTTACCTATTCATGAATAATATCCCCCCACCTCATAGCCTGGTCAGTTTACAAATCCAAATTTTAAACAAATTGCTATACCTAACACCAGAACAATCTGACATCCTCAACAATACTGAAACTCTAGATATTTCAAAGCTACCCTGAAAAAAAGTACTTTGCCCAGTATAACCGAGGGATCAAAATTGCATGAGTTTGTATCTGAGTTGTGGGACTTAACCACATTCGAGGCCTTGGACAAGAAATTCAACTATTCTAATTCTTGGTTTATTTCTCCATGTTAAAAAAAAGAAGCCTAATGTTAATAATATAAATGGTGTAAGGATTGAATGAGATAATCCATGAAACTCTGGATGGTAAACTTAAATGCCTCCAAGGATAGGTCAGGAAGTTAGTAAATACTTGCTGAGTGTCTACTACAAGTTTAGCTCTTTATTAGGTATTAGGCATACTTAACATGCTTACTTATAAACTAAGTCTCTGATTTTGAAATCTTATGTTCTCATGGGGGGGTTACTTACATAGAATAGGCAAACAGATAGTATTTGTTTGGGTGGGAGGAGATATACTAAGAATGACACAATCTACCACTGAGAGGTCTGATAGGTAAATAACAGGCAGCATTTCTCAGTCTCACTGAGACTGTAAAAGAACAGTGAGACAGGAGAAATCCAAGCGAATATGGTGAGCAAGGACATGTTTGATGGGACAGAGAAGGGTGGAAAAGCTTGCAACAAAGAAGAATCTGTGCCACATTCAAATTCAAGTATTAAAAACCAATACTTTAGGTGGACATAGTCTGTGGGCTACCACTTTGTGATCTCTGTATAAAATGCTTAGCTCAGTTTCTAGCATTCAATAAATAAGTGCTAGTGCTCAACAAATTTTAGTTAAAACAAAACAAAAACAGAAGTTGTGTTGGATCAAGAACACAGCAAATCCATGCCCCTAATTTTGGCTTGTGTAAGTGCACTTAAGATCAAAGAACTGTATAAATAATAGGAGGAAGAGGAAGAAAGAGAACTAGCTAGTTTAAGGTCCTATCAAGTGCATGTCATTTAATATGTTCTCTTCATTAAACGTGCTTATAAGCTTCCAGGACAGCAGCATCATTTCCCCATCTTAAAGATGAGGAAAATAAGGGCCTGTGGCTCAGTGAGTAGGGCCCCGGCCCCATATACTGAAGGTGGTGGGTTCAAACCCGGTCTCGGCCGAACTGCAAAACAGAAAAATAGCCGGGTGTTGTGGCAGGTGCCTGTAGTCCCAGCTACTCAGGAGGCTGAGGCAAGAAAATCACCTAAGCCCAGGAGTTGGAGGTTGCTGTGAGCTGTGATGCCAAAGCACTCTGCCGAGGGCGATAACATGAAACTCTGTTTCTAACAAAAAAAGATGAGGAAAATAAGGCAGACTCACACGGTCAGAATGATGAAGCCAGGATTTGAGCTGACACTAACTTCACTTTTCATTCTACTGCTGTACATAGCTCCATGCTGCCCTTCCTCCACCCCCACCCAAAGCTCTACCTTAGATTGGGGGCTAACAGCTCATTAATGTGAACAATCACTAAACACAAGTGCAAAGACTATTGCTCTGAGAGAACATTCCTGAAATATGAGAAGCTCTAAATGAAGGGGGTTACTTGATGCCTTTATTGTTTATGTTACTACATTTTCTTACTTTAGACTTGTGGGAATTAGGTATTCAAGGAAGATAAACAGAAAGAAGTAAGAGAAAAGAAGAGCTCATTGGTTGACTTAGGAAGCTGTGTGTGTTTTTCTTTGTTTGTTTGTTTTTGTTTTTTTTTGAGACAGAGCCTCCAGCTGTCACCCTGGATAGAATGCCATTTCACCAGAGCTCACAGCAACCTCCAATTCCTGGGCTCAAGCGAGTCTCTTGCCTCTGCCTCCCAAGTAGCTGGGACTACAGGTGTCCGCCACAATGCCCAGCCATTTTTTGGTTGCAGCCGTCATTGTTGTTTGGCGGGCCCTGGCTGGATTCCAACCTGCCAGCTCAGGTGTACGTGGCTGGCGCGCCTTAGCCCATTGAGCCTCAGACACTGAGCCAGGAAGCTGTGTTTTGTCTTGCATTTTTTCTTCCAAAATTTAATTCTGTCACCTTTTATTGCCTCTCTTTTGTTAGTCTAATCCCAATATTTTTTATTCCCTATTAAGAAATCTGATTTTTTATTACCTGGCATGTGAGAAATCCTACTATCAAAGCCAGGAGACTGTGCATTTTGGAGGCCAGCTGGGAAGTTCTTTTCACATCTGGGGAAGTCAGGCCCTCTTTTTCACAAGGTGGGCAATTCAGGAACTGGTTAGAATTTATCACCTTTGTATCCTACATGTGCACAATTCAGATTTGTCACAAAAAAGATAAAAACCCAGAATACCTTTTAAGTAAAATGCTGAATAAAATGCCACTCTTTAAAACCTTGGGAAATAGTTCTCAAATTTTTTGTCCTCAGGACCCCGGTATACTCTTAAAAATTGTTAAAGGCACCCCAAATCTTTTGTTTGTGCAGTTATGATATTAGTATTACTGTGTTAGAAATTAAAATGGAGAATACTTAAAAATACTTGTTTACTGATTCATTTAAATAACAATAAATCCATTATGTATAAACATAAATAACAATAAATAAAATAACTGTCACACTTTCCAAAACAAAAATAATTTAATTTAAAAAGTGACACTCTTAAAAATAAAATAAAATAAAATAATAAGTGGCAGTGTTTTACATTTTTTGCAAATATTTTTAATGCTAGTTTAATTGAAGATAGCTGGATTCTCATATTTACTTCCCACATTCTATCAGCCATGAGAGTATAGTTCTGGAAAACTCCACTGCACACTTGTGAAAGAATAAATGTAAAAAAGAAAACAAAAAGAACAAAATTATAAAAGGCAATAATGTCTTAATAGTACTATGAAAAATGCTTTTGACCTCACAGATGCTCAACTATACTTTTAGAAAACAGGTCAAGTGTTAGTGAAACAAAAATCTATCAATATAAGCAGAGTAAATATGAATTTGGTAAGTGTTAAAGAGAAATTGATTAAACAAAACCTCTACTTTTTTAAAAAGAAAGCTCCAGAAGAAAATTGTATACCATGCTAAACTTCTGTATAATTACACTATTTCCTTCATTCAGAGTTTAACAATTTAAAATTTACCACAATTAGGTTAAGAGCTAACTTAAGATCATCCTTCCTTAGGCAAGTGGTCCTCAGTGTGTGGTCCCTGGACCAGCAGCAGCAATAATACCTGGGATCTTGCTAGAAATGCAAATTCTCAGGCCCTAACCCAGATCTACTCAATCAGAAACTCTGGGCTAGGGCCCAGCAATCTGTGTTTTAATAAACCCTTCATGGGATTCTGATGCATATTCATTCATGTCTGAGAATCACTAGCTCAGATAATCCTTATTTCTAAGATTTTAGACAGATCTCAGAAATTTATACATTTAGGACAACAATATTTTCCTAAGAAACTGTAAAAACAATAGAATTATTTACCTGCAAACAATACGTATGGCTGGGCATGGTGGCTTACACCTGTAATCCTAGCACTCTGGGAGGCCAAGGTGGGTGGATTGCTTGAGCTCAGGAGTCCGAGACCAGCTTGAACATAGTAAGACCCTGTATCTACTGAAAATAGAAAAACCGAGGCAAGAGGATCTCTTGAGTCCAAGAGTTGGAGGTTGCTGTGAGCTATGATGCTACAGCACTCTACCTAAGGTGACAGCTTGAGACTGTCTCAAACAAACAAACAAAAACAGAAAAAAAAAAAACAATACTTATACTGATTACAAATTCATAATAGAGAGTTCACTAAGGACATTTTAAGGTAACTTTAGTTCAAATTATTATAGCAAATATAAAAAATAAATGTATATGTATATGTGTGTTTTTTTTTTTTTTTTTTGAGACAGAGTCTCACTATGTCGCCCTCAGTAGAATGCCATGGCATCACAGCAACCTCCAACTCTTGGGCTTAAGCTACATTCTCTTGCCTCAGCCTCCCAAATAGCTGGGACTTCTTCTTCTGATTAAAAATAAAAAAGCTTTTTGAACTGCAGATAATAGAAGATTGCATCTTCTCCAGACATTCTGATGCTATTTTAAAATGCTTCATAATTTTTTTACATAATTAATATATAATATAGATTTTTTTTGCTTTATAAATCAAATATGCAATTACTTTTTTTTTTTTTGAGACAGAGTCTCACTATGTCACCCTTGGTAAGTACGATTTTGTCACAGCTCACAGCAACCTCAAACTCTTGGGCTTAAGCGATTCGCTTGCCTTAGCCTCCCAAGTACCTGGGACTACAGGTACCCGCCCTAACACCTGGCTATTTTTTTGTTGCAGTTGTTGTTATTTAGCAGGCCCAGGCCAGGCTCAAACCCACCAGCCCTGATGTATGTGGCCAGCGCCCTACTCATTGAGCTACTGGCAGTGAGCTGCAATTACATTATTTTGAGCGCCACACTTAGAAGATCTTTTCTCAAACATGACTTCTAGGAAATGTTTCAGATGATTGCTGGGGGGCACTCATAAAATTCCCAATTGTCTACCAAATATTTTTATGAGAAGCCAGAATGGCTATTCTTTGAGTACTCATGAACCAAAAGAAACTTCTCTAAACTTGCAGTATATTTTCCTTTCTATATCTGTATCTTTTTTTGTTAATAAACCTTCTGCAAGCAAATATATATTAAATTCCATGTTTAAAATATGCATCACTAGACTACTAGAAGCTCTTGAAATTCTGCATTAGAGTTTTGGACTCTTCATCAGTACCTTGGCAATGTGTGACTCCATCATTTCCTCTAACTGCTCCTTTAATTGAGTTCTCTCAAAGTTAGGGACATAACTTTGCTCATCTCTTCTTGCCACCTGCTGCTTAAGTTTTGCATTTTCATTTTTTACTTCATCGATCTGCTCCTGAAGTTTTGTGTTCCTAGCCCTTTCATTTTCAGATACCAATTGCAAATTCTTAAATTGAGTGAACAACTTCTCAAGTCTAGATTTTAGTTTCTGTCTTTCTTCCAGGTTTTTCTTTTCACGTTTCTGGAATTCCTCCTGTAAAGACAAGAACTCTTGTTCCCGGGTCTCTTTTTCCCTTTTCAACAAGTCCAAAGCAGAAGCGGTGGCCTTTTCCAAATCTCTTTTGAGATGTTGCAGCTTCTCTATCTCTTCTTCTTTCTTGCTTAAGGTTTTGTCCATCTCTAAGCACTCACTCACAGATTTGTTCTTTTCCTGCATTTCAGTCATGTACCTTTCCTGTAAATGTGTATAATTGGCCTTGATCTTCTTAAATTCAAGCTGTAAGGCTTGCTTCTCATTTCTAGATTCTCGAAGCTGTTTTTGGGTGTTAGCTAAAATATCCTGCGAATTTTGCAATGTCTTTTTAATATCATTCTTCTCTAGGATTACCTTGTATTTGTCTTCAATTAATTCTTCAACATTCTCCTTTAGCTTATTGATGATGTCAATGAATACTTGCTGTTTGGTAATCTTCATCTGTAGCTCTTTAACCTTCTTCTCTAAACACAGTTTACTACACTGGAGGTCTTGGATTTGTGCTTGTTGCTTTCTGTTAGTATGTTTTAATTTCTGTAAGACTTCATTTAAAGCCATGTCCTCTTCCAGAGGCTGTGAACTTTCAAGGCTTTGCTCCACATTTGGTGTTTTGCAAGTCTGCTGAGATTTTCCACTACTCCAGGAGATGCCTGCTGGAGACCAAGGTAAGGCAATCCCTGGCCTCTCCATACCTTCTCCTGGAACTTCCTTTTGGTGACTGAGCAACATCTCAGGAATCTGTATTTCTTTTGAAGAAACAGCAATCTGTAAATTACGGTAGATAAAGTAAGCATAGATGACTGTGAAAGATCATGAGCTTTGAAGTCATATATAGCTCACCTTTTTTCTTTCCTCAGTTATAAATAACAATACTTACTTTCAAAAAATAACAACTTAACAATAATTAATACATCAGTATCAATTGCTAAATGTATGTGTAGCACCTAATTGCACAGGGGGGCACAAGCAATAGGTATGTGACAGAGATATGTATTCTATTTACTTTGAGCAAAGAAAAATTATACTTCTATAATTTCAGTGGTTTTGTTGTTGTTGTTGTTTGTTTGTTATTTTGTTTTTGAGACAGAGTCTCACTTTGTCACACTTGAAAGAGTGCTGTGGCAACATAGCTCACAGCAACCTCTAACTCTTGGGGACAAATGATCTTCTTGCCTTAGTCTCCCAAGAAGCTGGGACTACAGGCGCCCGCCACAATGGCCAGCTATTTTTAGAGATGGGGTCTCGCTCTTGCTCAGACTGGTCTAGAACACATAAGCTCAAGCAATCCACCCTCCTTGGCCTCTCAGAGTTAGTATTATAGGCCTGAGCCACCACGCCCGGCTACCACTTTCTATGATGCTAACTTTTCTGAACACATATAAGATGCTTTGACTTTAAATGAATTAAAACAAATAAATGTATCAATTACCTTATAGACTACAAGGTCTCTTTTTTTTTTTTAACTTTTATTTCAGGTTAATGTGAGGGTACAAATGAGGTCACAATATTTGAATTTGTTAGGTAGAGTCCCTCTTGTATTTGTGTCCCCTACTCAAAAGATGTGCCATACACTCCTACATTGTGACTATTAAGTGAGGGCACCCCAAACCCTCCTCTCCTCTTCCCTCTTTTTTGTTCCCCTTCCTCCCCCAACTTGAAATGAAATGAGTTTTTCTCCTATGTGAGCATGAATTAGATCGTCTACTGGCTTCACATTACTATTGAGTACATTATATTGCTTTTCCATACTTGTGATACTTTACTAAGAAGAATGTGTTTCAACTCCATCCAGGTTAATACAAAATATATTAAAAAAAAAAAGTTTTCATCTTTTTTAGTGGCTGAATAGTATTCCATGGTATACATATGCTACAGTTTGTTAATCCATTCCTGAGTTGATGGGCATTTAGGTTGTTTCCACATCTTGGAGATTATAAATTGAGCTGCAATAAATAATCTAGTACAAAAGTCTTTATGATAAAATGTTTCTTTTTTCTTCTGGGTAGAAGATGACTAGTAGTGGGATTGTGAGGTCAAATGGGAGGTCTAATTTGAGTTCTTTGAGGATTCTTTCCACAGAGGCTGTATTAGTTTGCAATCTCACCAACAATGTAAAATTGCTCCACTTTCTCCACATCCACACCAACATCTGCAATTTTGGGACTTTATGACGTGGGTAATCTTACTGAAGTTAGGTGTTATCTCAAGGTGGTTTTGATTTGCATTTCTCTGATGATTAGGGGTGATGACCATTTTTTCATATGTTTGTTAGTCATTTGTTTGTCTTCCTCAGAGAAGTTTCTGTTTCTGTTCATGTCTCTTGCTCAGTGATACATGGGATTGTTGGCTTTTCGTTGATTAATCTGAGCTCTCTATAGATCCTAGTTATCAAACCTTTCTCAGAATTGTAACATGCAAATATCTTTTCTCATTCTGAAGGTTGTCTATTTACTTTGATTGTTGTGTACTTATCTGTTCAGAAGTTTTCCAGTTTAATTAAGTCCCGTTTGTTTTTGTTGTTTTTGTGATTACCATAGAAGTCTTCTTCATAAAATCTTTCCCTAGGCCAATATCCTCAAGAGGTTTTCCCATACTTTCTTCTAGGGTTTTTTCATTTCATGCCTTAGATTTACATCTTTTATCCACATTGAGTCAATTTTTGTAAGTGGTGAAATATGGGTCTTGCTTCAGTCTTTTACTTGTGATTATGAAGTTCTCTCAGCACCATTTATTGAATAGGGAATCTTTTCCCAACTGTATGCTTTTGTTTAGTTTATCAAAGATCAGATGGCTATAAGAGACTGTTTTCATCTCTTGGTTTTCTGTTCAGTTCCAAACATCTATGTCTCTATTTTTTTCTGCCAATACCATGCTGTTTTCATCATTATGAACTTGTAATATGACCTAAAGTGTGGTAGAGTGATGCTTCTGACTTTGTTTTTATTACATAAAATTGCCTTGACTATGTGGGGTTTTTTCTTGTTCCATATAAAATAAATGAAGAACTTCTAGTTCTTCAAAGTACGATGTTGGTATTTTAATGGGGATTGCATGGGACCTATAGACTGCTTTGGGAAGTATAGACATTTTAACAATGTTGATGTTTCCCAGACAGAAGCATTGTATGTTCTTCCATTTGTTAATGTCTTCTTTTCTTAGGGTTTCATAATTCTCTTTGTAGAGATCCTTCACTTCTTTTGAGAGGTATGTCCCTAGGTATTTCATTTTTTTTTTTGAAGCTACTGGTGAAGGGAATTGTGTCTTTTTTTTTTTTTTAAGATGGAGTCTCATTATGTCATCCTCAGTAGAGTGCTGTGGCATCACAGATTATAGCAAAACTCCAACTCTTGGGCTTAAGTGAACCTCTTGCCTCAGCCTACCAAGTAGCTGTGACTACAGGGACCTGCCACAATACTCGGCTGTTTTTTCATTGCAGTTGTCATTGTTGTTTAGCTGGCCTGGGCTAGGTTCGAACCCACCAGCCTCCTTGTATATGGCTAGCACTCTACCCACTGAGCTATGGGCACCGCCCGGGAATTGTGTCTTTGATTAGCTTCTCATCTTGGGTGCTGTTGGCATATACAAAGGCTACTGATTTGAAGACGTTGATTTTATACTGTGAGATATTACCATATTTCTTGATCACTTTTAGGAGTCTTGTGGTTGACACTCTGGGGTTCTCCAAGTATTAAGATAAAATCATTGGCAAAGAGTGAGAGTTTGACCTCTTCTGCCCCCATTTGTATGCCCTTTCTATCCTTCTCTTGCCTAATTGAATTGGCTAGAACTTCAAGCACTAGGTCGTACGGCAGTAGTGATAGAGAACATCCTTGTCTGGTTCCAGTTCTAAGTGGAAAAGCTTTCAGTTTTACTCCATTCTGTATTCTAGCTGTTTGTCATAGATAGCTTCAACCAGTTTAAGAAATGTGATACCAATGCCTATATTCTTAAGTGTTCTTGTTAGAGAATGATGCTGAATTTTATCAAATGCTTTTTCTACATCTATTGAGAAGATCATATGGTCTTTGTTTTTGCTTCTACTGACATGATGAATTACTTTTATGGATTTTCATGTTAAACCCACCTTGTATCTCTGGGATGAAGCCTACTTGATTGTGAGGTATAATTTTTTTAATGTGTAGATATCTATTGGCTAAGATTTTATTGAGTATTTTTGCATCTATATTCATTAGTGAAATTGGTCTGTAATTTTCCTTTTTAGTTGGGTCCTTTCTGATGTTGGTATCAGGGTGATGTTTGCTTAATAGAACCTATTGAAAAGGTTCCTTCCTTCTCAAAGTTTTGGAATAGTTTCTGCAGTATAGGTACAAGTTCATCTTGGAAGGTTTGACAGAATGTGAAGCCATCTGGTCTAGGGTTTTTTTTTTATATTGTTGTTGTTGGAAGATTTGTTATTAGTTCTTTAATCTCAGTGCTTGATATTGATCTGTTCAAGAGATCTATTTCTTCTTGATTAATGTCTAGGGAGAGGGTCCTATTTCAGGTATTGGTCCATTTCCTCCACATTGTCAAATTTCTGGGCATAGAGTTTTTGTAGTAGTTGAAATAATATCTTATAGTATCTCTGTGATTATTATTTTCCCTTTTTCATTTCTAAGGTTATTAGCGATTTTACTTTTGTTTCTAATTAATCTTATAGTATCTCTGTGATTATTATTTTCCCTTTTTCATTTCTAAGGTTATTAGAGATTTTACTTTTGTTTCTAATTAATCTGGCCAAAGGTTTATTCATTCTATTTATCTTTATGAAGAAGCTACTTTTCATTTCATTAATTTTCTGAATGAATCTTTTGTTTTCAATTTCATTAATATCTGATTTAATTTTTGTTATTTCTTTTCTTTTGCTAGGTTTGGGAATAGATTGCTCTTCTTTTTTCATTTCTTTCAGAGGATTCATTAGGTTGTTGATCTCTGTTTTTTGGATATAGGCATCTAATGGCATAAATTTTGCTCTTAGGAGTGCTTTTGCAGTATCCCACAGGTTTTGGTAACTTGTAGCTCTATTGTTGTTATGTTTGAGGAATTTAATAATTCCTTCCTTTATCTCTTTCTTAATTCAGGTATCATTCGTCCTAAGGTTAATTTCCATGCCTTTGCGCAGGGATGAAAATTGTTGTTGAAGTTCCACCTTTATTGCTTTGTGATCTGAGAAGATACAAGGTATAATTTAAAACCTTTTAATTTTGTTGAGGCTTGATTTGTATCCTAGAATATGATCTGTTTTGAAGAATGTTCCACGGGCTGTTGAGAAGAATATATATTCCTTATCTTTGGGATAGTATGTTCTGTATATGTCTATTAAGCCCATTTGTTCTAGGGTGGCATTTAAGTCCCTTTTATATTTTAGTTTCTGTTTAGAGGACCCGTCTAGTACTGCTAGATAGGTGTTAAAGTCCCTAGCTATTATAGCATTATGGGATATCATTTTGCTCAGACCAATCAAGGATTGTTTCATAAATCTAGGAGCATTTATGTTGGATGCATAAATATTTAGAATTAAAATGTCCTCTTGTTTTATTGTTCCCTTGACCAGAATGAACAGAATGAAGTGACCAATAAGGTTTCTTTTGAATGCTTTTTTTTTTGAGACAGAGCCTCAAGCTGTCGTCCTGGGTAGAGTGCTGTGGCATCACAGCAACCTCTGACTCTTGGGCTTAAGTGATTCTTTTGCCTCAGCCTCCCAAGTAGCTAGGACTACAGGGGCTCACCACAATGCCCAGCTATTTTTTGGTTGTAGTTGTCATTGTTGTTTGGCAGTCCTGGGCTGGATTTGAACCCGCCAGCTCTGGTGTATGTGACTGGCCCCAAAGCTGCTTGAGCTACAGGTGCCAAGCCTGAATGCTTTTTTTTTTTATTCCTTATGTAGATCATTACCTCATTATGTGTGACTTCTATGAACATCAGAATGGCAGATTATGTCTCAAGACTAACTTTATTCCCATGATACAGGTTATGGGGGTTTAACAGAGGATAGTAAATTGTGGTTAAGAAATGCCTAAATAGGCTCAGCGCCTGTGGCTCAACAGGCTAAGGCGCCAGCCACATACACCTGAGCTGGCGGGTTCGAATCCAGCCTGGGCCTGCCAAATGACAATGACGGCTGCAACCAAAAAATGGCCGGGTGTTGTGGCGGGCACCTGTAGTCCCAGCTACTTGGGAGGCGGAGGCAGGAGACTCGCTTGAGCCCAGGAATTGGAAGTTGCTGTGAGCTGTGATGCTACTGCACTCTATCTAGGGTGACAGCTTGAGGCTCTGTCTCAAAAAAAAAAAAAAGAAAAGAAAAGAAAAGAAATGCCTAAATAAATATAACAGTAAAAACTCAGTAGAGGATATCTATAACTTTGGGCTGTACTATTCCCTAAAATTTTAAGCTAATGATCTCCTGTATATTTCTTTTTTTTTTATTTTTTTTCATTTTAAAGCTCTTCCATCTGCAGAAGCCCATATTTTAATGGTTTTCATTACTCTGGGATTAAAACAATTATCTTTTTTTTTTTTTGAGACAGAGTCTCACTTTGTCACCTTGGTAGAATGCCATGGTGTCATATCTCATAGCAACCTCAAACTCTTGGGCTCAAGTAATCCCCCTGCCTCAGTTTTGTATTTCTAGTAGATGACAATGGGCTCTCACTCTTGCTCAGGCTGGTCTCGAACTTGTGAGCTCAAGCAATTCACTTATCTTGGGCTCCCAGAGTTCTAGGATTATAGGCATGAGCCACCACACCTGGCCAAGACAACTATCCTTATTGAGGCCTATAAGGCCTTAATAGCTGCTTTTGATATATGCTGTGGTTTGAATGCGCCCCCCCTAAAGTCTGCATGCTGGAAACTTAATCCTCAATGCAAAAGTATTGGAAGGTGGGCCCTCATAAGAGATGAATAAAAATGACTAAATTTGCCCTATTATGGTGACTTTGGGGACACTCTGTTTACACTGCATGTATCTTCTCTCCATCTGCTGCTTTTAAAAACTTTGTTGATTGGGTGGCACCTGTGGCTCAGTGAGTAGGGTGCCGGCCCCATATGCTGGAGGTGGCGGGTTCAAACCCAGCCCCATCCAAAAAAACTGCAAAAAAAAAAAAAAAAGTTTAAAAACTTTGTTGATTATACATTGGTCATCTCTTGCCTTTCCACGTTCCACCATGGGATGGTGCAGCACAAATACCCTTGCCAGATTCAGGCACCATGTTCTTGGACTTTCTAGCCTCCAG